>JAVTVY010018563.1:0-83281 GCA_036873755.1 Hanleya hanleyi
AACCTCATTTTCCATTTGCGTATATGCACAAGGAGCTGGTCGTTGAAATAGGCACAGCTGACAAAGATGTCGTCACCCACATAAAATTTCGCTTCGTCACTCCCCTGGTCGCGAATAACCGCATCGATGGCGTAATCAAGGGTCTGTAGTTTTAACCAGGTGTCGTACGTTAAGGCGATATGCCTAGCTGGTCTGTCGTTAAAGGCCGGTGCGTTAAAATGCACTTCTTCGTCTTTGACACTCACAGTTAAATAGGCTGAGAGCTCCCAAATGTTCGTGTGGGCTGCCTGGTAGGCCTGCTGGATAATGTTATTGATATCCTGCACAGACATAGGAAGTTGCACCTCTTCTTCTTTCACAGGCTCAGGCACTTGCTGGGGTACTGGCTGAAGCACTGACTCAGGTATTTCTAAAGGTGTTAGTCGGGGCCGTTTGGGTCGTGCAGCGCGTTTGGCAGGTACACCAGACGCTGGATGCGTACGTTTGCTAGCTGTACGCTCTTCGGTGGTATCCATGACTAAGATATCATCATCTTGTATAACGTCGGCTTGAAGTAGATCTCCTAGTTCTTCATTTCCCGTGTTCTTCAACCCCTCCACGAAGGCTAGAAATGCATAGGGGGTAGAGCGCAGTAGACCATCGATGAGGGCTCTGTTTTGTCCTGAAGTGGTTTTCTCAGCCATGATTTCTTCGACACGCTGTTTCAGGAGTATGTTTTCCTCCATAAGCAGATCACATAATTCGGCCACATGCTGCATTTCATCAATGAGGCGAACACGGTACTTTTGAAGCGTAACTAGGTCGGCTGACTGCATGGCTGGTGAGTAACTGCTACGGTGTAATAGTCTGGTGAATTTGCACTGGTAAAATGAAAAAAAGTAAAAGGTTCTCCACAGCTCATACAAGCAGGCAAGCAGGCTGGCTAGAGGTGAGGCAGGCAGGCAGGCAGGCTAGAGGTGAGGCAGGCAGGCAGGCTAGAGGTGAGGCAGGCAGGCAGGCAGGCAGGCAGGCAGGCTGGTCAGGTCAGGTAAGTCAGGCAAGTAGTGCAATGAATACACCCCACCGCTAAAAATCGCCTCCTTTTATACGTTTTTCTACAATCCGCCATTTTGAACACACACGCCGCCATTTTGAACACACAATCCGCCGCCATTTTGACCACACACGCCGCCATTTTGACCACACACGCCGCCATTTTGAACACACACGCCGCCATTTTGAACACACAGGCCGCCATTTTGTACACACACGCCGCCATTTTGAACACACACGCCGCCATTTTGACCACACAGGCCGCCATTTTGAACACACAGGCCCCCATTTTGAACACACAGGCCGCCATTTTGAACACACACGCCGCCATTTTGAACACACACGCCGCCATTTTGACCACACAGGCCGCCATTTTGACCACACACGCCGCCATTTTGACACACACGCCGCCATTTTGAACACACACGCCGCCATTTTGAACACACACGCCGCCATTTTGAACACACACGCCGCCATTTTGACCACACAGGCCGCCATTTTGGCCACACACGCCGCCATTTTGTACACACAGGCCGCCATTTTGACCACACAGGCCGCCATTTTGAACACACACGCCGCCATTTTGACCACACACGCCGCCATTTTGAACACACACGCCGCCATTTTGAACACACACGCCGCCATTTTGAACACACACACACACGCCGCCATTTTGAACACACACAGCCGCCATTTTGTACACACACGCCGCCATTTTGTACACACACGCCGCCATTTTGAACACACACGCATGCCATGCTTGACCTCTCTCAAAATACTCGCTTCTGATTGGTTGTCGCTGTGACGTCACAGAGGTCATATGCAAATTTTTGAGGTCAATTGGCTGTTAAATCACCTTTCCCTACTACTCATGTGCCTTTAGTTGCCCTTTCTGTGAACAGCGATGTGGACAGAGTGAACATTTGTATGGCTTTTCACCAATATGTGTCCTTTCATGTCGCCTAAGGTATCCTTTCGCTGAACAGCTATATGGACAGAGTGAACATTTGTATGGCTTTTCACCAGTATGTATTCTTTCATGTTCCCTTAGGCTTCCCTTGTGTGTACAGCTATATGGACAGAATGCACATTTGTATGGCTTTTCACCAGTGTGTGTTATTTCAGGTTTCCTTGTGTCTCCTTTCTGTGAAAAGCTGTTTAGACAGAGCGAACATTTGTTTGGCTTTTCACAAGTATGAACTCTTTCATTTGTCGTTTTTCCTTTATTGTCCGTTTCTGGATTGCAAAATCTCAAAGATTCGTTGGGCAGTTTTATCTTCTCTGCTGTCTTGAAGTTTATCAGGAACAGGAAAAGGTCTATCAGAGAGGAAATCATCGACACGTGACTGCTCGTCATCAGAACACTTCTTGACAAAGGACTAAATCAAATAGAAAACATCATCAGCCTTATTTTTATATCAACACTTCTTCCCACTTCAATACTGTCAGTTATTAAATAAATCTTCGAACATCTGTTTGCATAATCACACAAAGTTTGTGAATTTAATATAAACTTGTAGCATACTCCACCATGAGGCTTTAGAACCGTATCCAAAAGCAGTTACATGTAATTAAAACCAGATCTGAAAATAACGCTTCCTATCTTGCTTGTCGATGATTTAAGATCCGGGGACAAGAACCGGGTTTCTGTGTTAAAGGACCTAGCCTTCGGCAGATCAAGGTCAAACGTCGGACCCGTCTCACTTTGCAGGGAGGGAACAGCGGGAGAACGGTATATGTAAAAACCATCTCGTATATTTTATATTCATTCATCGGATCACTATTTTATTCTCTGGAAACCGCGATGAAATTCTGTTAAGATTAACAGAATTTAGATGTATAGATCAATTCAAGGAGATATGTCTCTGTTCACGAGGTCCACCTATCATTCCCCCGTAGTTGTGGCCTAAGCTTGACGTTTTAGACATACATCCCTAAATCGTGGAGAAGATCTGTAATTGGTCAGTACTCAGAACATGGATACGAGGGTGTTGATGCCAGATCTGCAAAAGCGACAAGTAGGAAGGGGAGCGACTTTTGTAGATCAGGTTTTTATCCAATCAACAACTGTGTTTCACGGCTTATACCGGTACTTGTTCACATGGATCATGCTCAAAATCAGTTTAAACGTCACATCTCAACTACTAGATTATTTTACCAGAGAACAATGTCGTCGAAAAATATGAAGCTGTAAAATGGATATGGCCAAAAAATGATTCATAGTACAAAAAAAATAAAAAAAAAATTTCCTTCGGCAGTCCCATTTTTTTGTACTTCTTGAACCCTACCTGGCCTGTGGGTGGGGGAGGCGGACTTTCCGCCCCCTGTTGATATTTTGCTCCCATATCCGGAACCACAAAACATTGAGAGCTGAAACTCCGTGACTTTTTAGATTATCATATTGGAATCATTTTGAGCCTATTTGCATAACCTCCCCGAGCAGACGATCATGGGTAAATTTAAAGTGGCGGTCATGTGGGAGTACCAGAAAAGTGATGTTTTCGCAAAAATTACGCAAAAATTCAGCATGTTAATTCAACGCGGTCCTATGCCTTTTACGAAAACTAACTGAAATCATGTCTTAGTATCGCCAAAAAACACTCCCTGAATCGCCCCCCTCTCTCCCTTCTCCTATTAACCCTACCAGTCCTGGGGAAGGGGGCCAAAATGCCCCCTACCAAACTTTCTGCCCTATCTCCGGTACGACAAAACATGGAGAACTGAAACTCCGTGACCTTATAGGTTATCATATTGGGGTCATTTTGAGCATATTCGCATAACCTTCCGAGAAGAGGATCATGAGTAAATTTAAAATGGCGGCCATGTGGGGTACCAGAAAAAAGTTGTTTTTGTCATATTTCTTCAAAATGTTTGATTTTCTGTATGGAAAAGTGGGTAAAACCTATTTTATTTCATATCAGTTTATTAGTTGCTAATGATGTCAAAGTGACGTCATCATGGCGGCCATGCTAGATTTTTTTTCATTTTCTTGTAGAGCTTGACACAAAGATGGTAAGTTACAGCCCTCTAGCCTTAGCGATAGCGAAAATATATGGGGGGTGCACTCTTCCCCCCCCCCCCCTCCGGCTGCGGTACACCCCAAATCGTCCAGGCCAGATAGGGTTAAACCCAACAATTCCTTGTCAATTTCTTCTTCTTTCTTTTTCCGAGCTGTCACAAGGTGAACAATTTGTTGTTTTTTTCTTTCAAATTATTTTTCTTCTTTTAAATCAACCAATGAAATGTAGCCATATAAAAATATCATTGACCGCGCATTAACAACCTGGACTCCGCGTTATTCGGCCAATGAAATATAGCAACTGAAACTTCCGAAATTACAGCTCTCTGAAGATAGAATGTGTGACCATCGTGACACTGTGGTAGAAGAGTACTTCAGTGTTGGATTGGAGTATTGTTATATAATCTTTGTGCTACCAAACGAAACACTGAAGTACTCTTTGTTTATTATTTTATTTATATCTTCTAATTATAGTTCATATCAGTGCAGTCGGCATAATAAGTTGCCCATACTATTAAAAGAACCGGCCTGAAATGCCCCTCCGTCTGTCTGTCCGTCTATCACGGATAGCGTCCGCTGACATACTTGGAAGTGGTTAGAGCCACCAAACTTGGTGCACATATACTACACCTACAGGATGGTACGCTGCAAGCGTCAAATTCGACATTCAGTAGCTAGTTATCCTCCAAATTATTTTCCCCTATGTTCTGAATATATGATTACGACTGAGCCACCAAACATGGTACACATATACCACGAGTACCTACATGAAGTTACTATATGAGCGTCTGGTTCGGCAGCCAGTAGCTAACCGTCGTCCAAATTTTTTTCCCGGTGTTCTGCCATAGCGAGTCGTTTAGGGTCACCAAACTTGGCACACATAAAACTACCAGGCAATGCCTACATGATGGTATCATATAAACGTCACATGCAGCATTCAGTGGCTAGCCATTGTCCAAATTGTTTTTCCCTATGTTCTGAGTATATAAATACGTCTGAATCACCAAATTTGGTACACATGTACTACGCGACAATACCTACATGATGGTACCCTATAAGCGTCAGATTCGACAACCAGTATCTCGCCATCGTCCAGATAGGGTATATAAATACGAATGACCATATGGAACCATTGGATAGTGTACATGTACAGAGGCTGTACGTAGTATATACATGCTAGCCAAATGCTAAGCATCAGATCCAACATTCAGTAGCATGCCATTGCCCATAAATAATTCCTGTGTCTGTCTTCATAAATATCTTGTTTTTCTGTTAATACATCGCATAGCGGTACAGTGCACAACGTAAGATATAGCCTACACAGAAAAGCTCTTGTTGGATATTTGGGCTACGTTACCAACTGCTGGCTAATCCCTTTTGGGTGGGTGCCAATTCCCACGGATAGCGTCCGTTGACACCATTGCAGGTGGTTTAGAGCTACCAAATTTGGTACACATGTACTATAGGACAATACCTAAATGATGGTACCGCTAGTTCCACGACCCACCGCTAGGGGATGAATAGGTAACTGCCATTTGAATAATCAAGTATTCTGCTATATTTTTTTACAGATTAAAGCTATGGTCTCAAAATTCATTTTACATATGCAACTGGTGATTGACAAGAAGCCTCTACCAGTTAACCGACCTTGACCTATGTTTGGTATACTGTTTATTATGATGTAACATGAAGAAAACTAGCTAGGCTTTCCAAATTAATACTATGTATACATCTGGCTATGGTCCAGAGGTGTGCTGAAGATGGCTGACCTTGACCTATTTTGTCAGATTATATTTAAAACTATTTTTCATGAAGGATGATATCTACATTGTCCAAATGTATACCACATAAGCGTAGACCTGAAGTTTATTGAATATCACTGCATGGCCATGGCCTATTGTTAAGTGTAAGAGTAGATCTCCAATTTCATGTTCCATATGTAATTGAGTTACAATAGAGGAGACAATTGTTGAAGATGACTGACCTTGATCTATATTTCCTTTTTAATGGTCAATTTACTTTTTTTTTAATATATTTTTTATTCGGGTATAACAGTACTCTCTAAAAAAACTTGAGTGAACTGTTCCACTCAAGTTTGAGTGAAATGCACCTGTTCACTCAAACTTGAGTTACTTTTCATTCAACTTGAGTTAAAACCACTCCAGTGCACTCAACTTGAGTGGGATCAATATTCACTCTTATGCTTGAGCGAATGGCACTCAAGTTGAGTGCATTTAACTCCAGTAACTCAGTTGAGTGGGATCAATTTCCACTCTTACTGGAGTGAAATTTCACTTAAATTTTTTTTAGTGAGTATCGTATTACACCATTTTACATAATTTATAGGACACATGCAAATCATTTACAACTCTTTGAAATTCAAAATTCCTCATAACTTTTGTTAAAATGTTTTTCTTATGAAGATTCTCGATAAAGGAAGGCAAAGTTAGTAGAAAGAGTTTCCACACCTGTTTTCTTTATATAGACAAACAAAGAGGAGCAAATTAATTTTGAGTATTCGTGAGTACACAACAAAGTATATAATATAGAAAAAGATAAACTTTCATTTTGGCAGTAATACTCATCTAGACCGCCCGTCACGGAAGCCGTCGTATTTACACTCAATAAAGTAGCTGACCTTTTCAGTTTCGTAATATTTTGTTACAAGTTTCATGGTATTTATATTTGGCATCACTTTCTTAAGTTTACTCTGATATACATATCCTTTTGCTAACAGCAAATTTGTGTTAAATACGTTGTCGTTATACAAACTTCCGAATAAAATCAGTTTGCAGGTTACATTCATAATTCTAGTACTTTCTACGTATTCAGATATCCAAAGGAAAAATTATGCCAAAAATCTTTCACCACAGGACAAGCAAAAAACAGATGACTAAGTGTTTCCCTTTAATTTCCACAGAAATCACACAGATCAGAATCTTTTATCTGTACTTTATGCAGAAAGGAATTGGTAGCTGAAATTCTGTTGGTCAGACGATATTGAAGTCATCTCGGAGTTACGTCCTTTGTACATTTGAACGACAAGGTTTGTATTTTTCCCCCATTCTTGGTTGTCGATACTTAAAACTAACTCCCATATCTTTTTGCTGGTTGGTTTTCTATATTTCGATGTAACCAGTATTCCATAAAAAGGTTGCGCCCTTTATCATATTTCGTTAAAACTTCAATAAAGAAAGGTCTAATAGGATAGGGCAGTTTCGTGTAGACAGGTCCAAAAAGGTTCTAAAAACAATTTTACCGCATTCGTTATCCCAGAATAATACAAGAAATTTATTTTTATTTCATACATCTGTTCCAACTCTTTCAGTGTATAGAATATACCATTCTGATCGAAAAGGTCATTTACGAAACGTATACCCCTTTGATACCACTTTTTATAGAAAAACTGGTTTATAACCAACCTTTATGTCACCATTAAGCCATATCGAATGTGACATTGCTTGATCAATGCTAGTTATTTTAACCCTACCTTGCCTGCCCCCTGTTGGTTTTTTGCTCCTATCTCCGGAACGACAAAAAATTGAGAGGTGAAACTCCTTGACTTTTTAGATTATCATATTGGGGTCATCTTGACCCCCGAGCAGAGAATTATGGGTAAATTCACAATAGCGGTCATGTGGGGTACCAGAAAAGTGATGTTTTCGTCATATTTCTTCAAATTTTTTGCTTTTCTGTATGGAAAAGTGGGTAAAACCTATTTTATTTCATATCAGATTTCATGCAGTTTTTGTGAAGAAAACACAAAAATAAAAAATTCGAAAAATCGCCCAAAAATGTTCTTTTTGAAAATGACGTCACAGTGACGTCATGATGGCGGCCATCTTGGATTTTTTTTACATTTTGTAGAGCTGGAACCAATATATATAATGTGGTAAGTTTCAGCCCTCAAGCCTTAATGATAGTGAAAATATATAGGGGGGGGGGGGCACTTTCCGCCCCCCGCCCCCAAGGCTGCGGTACACCCCAAATCGTTTCTTCATAAACTCACACCAAGCCAAAAAGACATCTTTTCAAAAATCGTTAGCAATTGTTAACTTAACTCTGTAATTTGTTGGGGACCACAATCTCCCAAGCAGTATGAAATGTTTAGATTATAATACAGAAGGTGTTTACTGGGCAACGGGCGTTGAACCATTCTACGAAAACAAGGTATTTTAACAGATTTGACAAATTCATCCAAATCAAACATTTTCACTCCCCTTCTTGTCATAACCCTGTGAAAGTTGTATTATTTTTACTATCATTTCCGCCCAGATGAATTTGTACAATATGTTTTTAATGATTTTAAGAGTTTTCTGCGGTGGATTTGGTAGAGTAAACGCAAATGATTCAGTTTTGGAATCGCTAATGTTTTCACTATAGTTACTTTACCTAAAGTTGTTAGTGATCTTTTTGACCAGCTTCCTAATAAATTTTGAATTTCTTTAATTTTTCAGCATAATTAATCTCCACCATATCTTTCATCGCCAAAGTGAAAGTGACCCCCAGCAAATTTGAACTTGTCCTATGACCAGTCTACTTTGTGGGCTAGAAAAGATTTATCAGATGTTGTTTTTTTAACATCCTAGACAGAAAATTTTCTCTTTATCCCTATTAACCTTCTCTCTAAAATAATTAGATTGAAATTCAATCTATCAGATTGAAATTCGTGACCAATCTTTCATTGGATTGAAAATGTTCAATCTAATAGATTGGTTGTTTGAAGTTTAACGTCGCACCTAACCTTATTGGTCACACGGCGGCGATGACCCAAACTAACATACCCAAAATTAGGCTCTACAGACACTGGTGATCATCACAATGGATCGTCAGACAGCCTAATTTGTTGGGCACTTTAATCTACCTCCTGTGCCAGACAAACATGGTACAAACCATGCTGCCCTAAGCTGGAGGGCTCAACTGAAAACAATAAAAGTGAATCTGTTGTAGACAGAAAATTCAATCCAATAGATTGAAATTTTCAATCTAACAGATGGAATATTCCATCGAATAGATTGGTCACTAATTCCAATCTGACACCGAGTTTAGACCTAACATTCTACCGTACCATTCAAGTGTTTCTAAAAACGATCTGAGAGAGGCATCTGGTCGATCCATCCAAGAAAAGAGTTGTATCATCGGCAAATTGAGAAATGTTGTACTCTACATTTCCAATTTGTTTTCCTTTGATATTTTCTTTCTCGCGAACAAGTAAAGTAGTATTTCGGCGCATAGGATGAACAAATGAGGCGAGAGGGGGTCTCCCTGCCTGAATCCACGTCCTATGTGAAAGGTGTCTGAAAGGAATCCGGATTGCTGCACAGAAGAAAATATATTGTTGTATCTACCCACCGACAGACGGAAGATCCAAATTTGAAAAGCTTTAGTGTTTGTTTCAGAAACTTCTAAGATATGGTATCAAACGCCTTTTTTCGATTAATAGTAAACAGCCCGGAATTTGGGTGGTATTCGTAAAATCTATAATATCGAACGTTAACCGTTTATTGTCACCGATAAACCGGTGTTTTATGAACCCATTTTTGTCTTCGTGTACAATCTTATTCAAATACTTTTTAATTATTTCTGCTGTGCAGGCTAAAGCAAGCTTATATTGTACGTTAAGAAATATAATCGACCTCCAATTCTCTGGGTTTGTCTTCCTTTAAGAGGCAGGTTATCAACCCATGTCTAGGAGTATAAGACAGGTTTTCTTTATCTATACTGGCTACAAGGAAGAAGCCAATGTCCCTACAGAAAAACTTAAAAAGAATTCAGAAGTGAAACCATCGGCACCAGGACTTGTTATTATTACTTCTTTTCAAGGCTGAAAGGATTTCATTGGGCGTAATTAGACCTTCTATAGATTTCGCTTCTAAATCAGACAGTACTTTTATTGTGTTGGAATCCAGACTCTCGAAATCACAATGTTCTGTTGCTTGTGCCTGGAAGAGTTTGTTTATAAAATTTCCTTTTTCAAGCGCACAAAAACATTTAGTTGGGTTTTCCCCATCTTTAAGCCATCTAGAACGTGATCTAATCATTAACCCTCCATTCTCTACTTTCCAAGTTTTTTCTAGTTCCTGCTTAAGATTATCTATTTCTTTCAATATATTTCCATCTGCCGTGACATGTAGTCCGTTTTCTAAGGATTCTATATCTGTGTTCAAATTATTTTCTAATTTCGATCTTTCCCTCTTCCTTCTCGAAGAAAACTCTATCGTTTCCCCCCTTATTTCTAAAAGAATCATTTCGAAAAACAATTGTTCATTAATGCCGAGGTCTAAGGACTCTTGGTCAATGTCCTCTGTGGTTTGTTCAATATCTTTATTTGCATATTGTTGTGTTCCATTTCTGACAAAATTTAAGATAGAGACCAAACCACGTGACCTAGGAGCAAAACATTAGCAAATTCGTGATCGCCATATCACAATGCATATACGTAGTCACTTTCTCCATCCAAATCCGTTATTTGAAAATCCGACAAATTGATTGGTCAATGGCGGCCATTTTATATTATGGAGCAACTTTTCCAACGCACATTTGAAATCACTCGACCCATCCATCGTCTAGGCCAAGTTACGAGTGAATCGGCCCATCGGTTCCATAGAAGAAGATCTTGAAATGTTTTAGGGTCAATCCAAGATGACCGCCAAAGCATCTCCCCAATCGGCTTTTTCTTTCCATACGCACTAGAACTCGCATTCCCCCAACACCTACACTGTCAATAAAAGTGTGCAAATCCTGAACACTGAATTGCACACTAGTTTGTAACACCTTTCAAACATGTAAAAGTGTTCAAGTACAAAAACTAGTATGCAAAGAGATTTACTTAAAATATGTCACTGAAGTGTTATCAAGCTCATCAAATAGATCGTCCTCAATAAACACAACGAAATAGGTTGTCCACAATATCACCGAGTGCTGAATATTGGAACTCTGAAAAATTAGTGTTCATTCTGAAGTGTGCACTTTTGAACACTTTTACGCTTAATAGAACACTTTTACATGTTCATGCGGACGCTAGTGTTCCAAAAGTGTTACAAAATATGTGTTCATTTGTGAACATTGGTGTTCAAACATGATGATCATTTCTGAACACGCGTGTGCATACCTGTTCTCTAGTGTTCGGATATGAACGTTAAGTGTTCAGTTTTTAACACGATATGGTGTCCCGATTTGGACATCAATATGAACGTTAGTGTTCAGTGCCGTCCAACCCCATATTTCGATTGTTGAGATACTTAGCGTTGTGGAATTCGTGGTACCTTTTTCTTTTCATTATTGTTCAAAATGGACCAGTTGATTAATTCCATATCATTATTTCAACTTATTCCAGCAACCGCTAAAATTAGTCAGGGATGAACGCTTTTACACGTACAATAAGTGTTACAATTTTTTTCTGACAGTGTATTCGACTTCATCGGTTAAACGGCGGCCAAGGAAATTTAGACACAAAATCCGACGGGAAAATTATACCAATAATTGCAACCCCAATAATTATTACTTGATGCATTCAGTTCCGATATTGTCAACTGAAGAATGGCAGCTGAAAGCGGAGAGTTCTATAATGAAATGAACAATACCAGGCTAACAAATAGGAAGTCAACAACAGAGACGCAGCATCCTTCACTTCCAGTCAAGAAAGACAATATCGTGTTCGGCAAGTTCTGAATACCAAGTTTCATTACCATATAAATGACCTTCAGCGATAGACTGCATTAGCATATACAGATTACAATTATGTATTCGAACAGTCGAGCGACACTGAACTTACGGAGAGCCAATAAAATAAATGAATTCATTTCAAAATTTCCACTGAATCTAGAAATTCTTGAATGCAATCTATTTCTGATTAACTACTGATTTAGGAATTATATTGAGTCCATATTTCGACTACATATTCCATAAATAATGAATTGATAATAAACTTAAATTCTTAATGTCATATTCATCAATTACATTTAACTCCAGACGTAACAGTTTGCGTCTAGTCTGTGTGACACTTCATACATTTAAGGAGGTGATATATGTACAGCTGAATCGTTGAATCACAGGTGATCTGATTACTAAATAGGCAATACAGTTGGTGGTCAATATCATATATTAAAATGTTCCCCAAACCTTGCTAAATGTGAACAGGAAAACCCATTTGAACAAACAATGTAATTTAGAGAATATAATTACAGAAACAAAGCGTCTCGGCACTGCCAGCAGAATCAATAAAGAATAAACACAAACTCTTGAAAGATGGTCCCAAAAATTGTATGAAATCACTGCTACAATAACGACTATATGTTAGAAAAGAAAATTCGGCAAGGCTTTGGTTTAAGACCTCCCATTGAAAAGCTAATATCCTTGACAAAAGACTGACAATACAACATGCAGCAGATCCTTTGTCAATTATATTTCGTGAGTCTTACACCAAATCGTTGCCGAAAATTCCATCGGAGAGTATTTTCTAAAGATTTTTTTTATCATTTACTATAATTGTACAAGGCAATGATAATTCGTGTCAGCCAATATTAAGGACAGTCCTAAGCTGTGTAGAGCTATCGAAGACAGACCTGCGTGTCACACTCCTGTCACTAACCTGTGTTAGTTTGAAAAGCTAATACATCTAAACCAGTTTGTGCAGTCAGTGAGGGAAATGCCCTGGATTGGCAAGGCTTTGGTGTAAGACCTCCCATTGAAAAGGTAATGTCCTGGACAAAAGACTGACAATACAACTTGCAGCAGATCCTTTGTCAATTATATTTCGGGAGTCTTACACCAAATCGTTGCCCCTGGATTCTTTCTATTCAATCCCCAACTGCCTATTGTGGGCAGACCCGTCATGTAAGACAACTTCAATCGGCAACACTTTGCGTAGTCACATATTGTATGTGTCTTACATGACGGATTTGCCTTATTGCGGTCCATTCTTTCACAGCATGTTGCGATTGTGGGTGGTTCTGAAAGAAGCTGCATAATTAATTGCCAATTGACACATATCTGTGATTTGAAGACGTGAATTTACGGGATTTCAAAAAGTACCAAATGGGGAAGTGATCGACCATTGTTCCATATGCTAACATGTGAAGTCACCTTGAAAAGCGGTATCTCCTCTTACATAACTATATACCCAAAATTAATAAAATAATGAATTTCTAGACTATGACAATTACTGAAATATTTCCCAAATCATTATTCATATCTAACATAGTTTTTGTTGTAAAAAATACTATACAGAATTTTCTCAACTGCTTTTCAATATTGTGTGTTTAATATTTATGTTTTTGTAATTATATTCTCCAATTTACATTGTTTGTTCAAAGAGGTGTCTTCTTCACATTCAGCTAGGTTTGGGGAACATTGGCCACCAACTGTATTGCCTATTTAGTAATCAGATCACTTGTGATTGTGAAGGTATAGTTGCATATTTCACCCCTTAATTGGACAAATCAGGAGCTGAAACATTCACCGTGGTAAGGCTAAATAGTTCTTGATTGATTACCCACCTGAGATCCAGCCAGCGAAGTGTAAATTCTGCTGTTTTGCGGGCTGTTTGGCTTTCTAGACCTTGCAATCAACTTCCTGGCATGTCTGTATTATTATAGTATCGCAGACGAAATGACGTCAGTGGCTTTTAGGCTTCAGACGACCAAAAAAAAAAATAGTCCCGACTCCACACGTCATCCCTGCCAAAGACCACAATTTTCTCTATTTTTTTCGGCTGCGCTGCAACGAATAATCCAAGGCCGGTGATACGGTTAACAAGTATAGCATTTGTTTTGTTAAACTGTAAGTTTCATTTCAATTCACTGTTCATCATTTACAACAGCGTTAACTTTCAACATTAGCATATTACTTTTAGAATGACAAAGGATTTCGAATGTTCATTCCATCGCAATGAAAACATTTTTCGGAAGTTTGCTGCCCTCGTCCATTACTACGGTTCTTAGTCGAGCGTTGTCTTTCAGCAGAAGCCGTGGTCTTTTGTTGTCGAATGTTTAATCCCACCCATGTGATGTTCATTTCCTCCGCAATCGTTCATGGAGTAGGCCAGATAATTAAACACTTAAATCGAACAGCACAGCATGTAGTGCGACGTCAAATTTAACTCCGCTGACTTTTCAGAGAATGAGTATATGACGGTATGAATGTTGTGTGTCTAGTCACGATCAGAAAGCAAATTTACTCGAATTTTAGTGCAGTTAATTGTTGCGTTTTATAGTATTCTGTTGTCTGCTGAAATACATTGCAGTGTAGAACGGGAACGTAGCAATGCTGGACAAAGTCTTTGCTGCCTTGAAATGAACATTCGACGATGTGTCTAAAAGTAAACGTCTATCGTTGAAAGCCCAACGCTCAAATACGAACCGTAATATTGCGATGTTTTATGCAGTGCAATGCAGTTTTCATTATTATAGTATCGCAGGCGAAATGACGTCAGTGGCTTGTGCATTTAGGCTTCAGACAACCAAAAGAAAAAAATAGACTTCACACGTCATCCCTACCAAAGACCACAATTTTCTCTATTTTTTCGAAATATTCGAATCAGGGGAGATGACCAGGAATTGGGCCAACAGAGTTGTCCGAGTTGTCTTCATTGCGTCCAATCGGCAGCACGATGGTACGATGATACGATGGTGTGATGATGCGATGGCACGATGGTACGATGATACGATGGCACGATGATACGATGAAAACAATTAAAAATCAATATAATTTATTTGCGCTGGACTTTCGTGTGATCAAGCGACTTGAGCAACTCTTTCGAAGCGCGATTGTACGATGACACGAAGGTACGATACGAAGGTACAATGGAGGAATTTCCATCGTACCATCGCATCGTGCCATCGTATCATCGCATCATGCCATGGTACCATCGCATCGTGCCATCATACCCCGTTGGCTGCTCGGGGAGGCTGGATACGGCGATAGGTGCCCGAAACATATGTCTGATCAAAGTAGTCCAGCAGTGCATCTAGGTCTGGTGGGGTATGTCGTCGTAGATAATACAATCCATCTGTCACGTCCTCCAGTGGTAAGAATGCAAGGGCATCAATCATGCCACAAAACAGCTTGACATCTGGTTCGCTCATCATACTTAAAATTCTTTCTATATAGGTCATTTAATTTTAGTAATTTATCTATATATCTATAATTCATGGATTTGTTCATTGATAATCGGTTCACCTCTCATTCTTCTTTAAACGCTGTGCCTTGCCCCATTTCCTCAGTTACAGACCATGTGTACTGTAGATGTGTGCTAATGTACACCTGTGCTTATAAATGAATGTATCGTCAAAGTATGGAACTTTTGTATTATGTACCCTGCCTTTTGCATCATTACATTACAGCTGTCTGGTATGTACCGGTACACTATATCCCCTAACTGTTCCTTAATTCGAAAATCCAGCATAGCAAGCAATTTTTATACCCCCGAGCATAATCTACACGTCATGGTGACGTAATACCTGTAATAATCAAAAACCTGACGCGAAATGACAAATATTTCAACTACCATTTCGCCAATCCGCCTTCATAGCATATTTTTAGCCCACCATCGGCTGTTCAAGTCGCTTTTTGTCCGTGGTCCGTCGTCCGTCCGTCGTCCGTCGTCCGTCCATCGTCTGTCCGTAAACAATTTCTTGTTATCGCGATTTCTCAGTAACTACTGCATGGATCTTTCTCAAATTTGGTACACAGGTTCCCCTTGGGGTCTAGTTGTGCAAGATACCTTTTCAGATCCGATTCGAAAATTCAATATGGCCACAAGGCGGCCATCTTGGATTTCCCCATGAAACCTTGTTATCGCGATTTCTCAGGAAGTACTGCATGGATCTTTCTCAAATTTGGTACACAAGTTCCCCTTGGGGCCTAGTTGTGCAAGATACCTTTTCTGGTACGATTCGAAAATCCAATATGGTCGCCAGGCAGCCAACTTGGATTTCCCATTGAAACCTTGTTATCGCGATTTCTCCGGAACTACTTCATGGATCTTTCTCAAATTTGGTACACAGGTTCCCCTTGGGGTCTAGTTGTGCAAGATACCTTTTCTGGTCCGATTCGAAAATCCAATATGGCCACCAGGCAGCCATCTTGGATTTCCCCATGAAACCATGTTATCGCGATTTCTCAGGAACTGCTGCATGGATCTTTCTCAGATTTGGTACACAGGTTCTTCTTGGGGTCTAGTTGTGCAAGATACCGTTTCTGGTCCGATTCGAAAATCCAATATGGCCACAAGGCGGCCATCTTGGATTTCCCCATGAAACCTTGTTATCGCGATTTCTCAGGAACTACCTCATGGATCTTTCTCAACTTTGGTACACAGGTTCCCGTTGGGGTCTAGTTGTGCAAGATACCTTTTCTGGTCTGATTCGAAAATCCAATATGGCCACCAGGCAGCCATCTTGGATTTCCCCATGAAACCTTGCTATCGCGATTTCTCAGGAACTACTGCATGGATCTTTCTCAGATTCGGTACAGAGGTTCCTCTTGGGGTCTAGTTGTGCAAGATAACTTTTCTGGTCCGATTCGAAAAACCAATATGGCCACAAGGCGGCCATCTTGGATTTCCCCATGAAACCTTGTTATCGCGATTTCTCAGGAACTACTGCATGGATCTTTCTAATATCTGGTACACAGGTTACCCTTGGGGTCTACTTGTGCAAGATACCTTTTCTGGTCCGATTCGAAAATCCAATATGGCAACAAGGCCTTGTTATTGCTTTTTTTTGGGAACTACTCCATGCATCTTCCTCAAATTCGGTACACAGGTTCCCCTTGGGGTCTAGTTGTGCAACATACTTTTTCTGGTCTGATTCGAAAATCCAATATGGCCACCAGGCAGCCATCTTGGATTTCCCCGTGAAACCTTTTTATCGCTATTTCTCAGGAACTACTATAAGGATCTTTCTCAAATTTGGTACATAGGTTCCCTTTGGGGTCTAGTTGTGCAAGATACCTTTTTTGGTCCGATGCGAAAATCCAATATGGCCACAAAGCAGCCATGTTGGATTTCCCAATGAAACTTTGTTATTGCGATTTCTCAGGAACTACTGCATGAATCTTTGTCAAATTTGGTACACAGGTTCCTCTTGAAAATCCAATATGGCCACCAGGCGGCCATCTTGGATCTCCCCATGCAACTTTGTTATCATGATTTCTCAGAAAGTACTGCATGGATCTTTCTCAAATTTGGTACATAGGTTCCCGTTGGGGTCTAGTTGTGCAAAATACCCTTTCCTCGTCCGATTCGAAAATCCAATTTGGCCACCAGGTGCCCATCTTGGATTTCCCCTTGAAACATAGTTATCGTGAATTCTCAGGAACTACTTCATGGATCTTTCTGAAATGGGGCCTAGTTGTGCAAAATACCATTTTTGGTCCGATTCGAAAATCCAAGTTACGCTCCAAATTAATACGGCATTCCTGAGTTGTGACGTTGCATCACACGAGTCGGCGGATCAAACGTTGGGACATATTCTAAAAAGTAACTATAGAGAATATCCATACCTTCACCTTCCATATCAAGAGGTTCCAATAATTCGGAATTAAAATGTATTTCTTCAAATTTTAAATCAGTTTTCTTTAGTCCAGTGAACTGCCCCACTGTTTCGTCTGCCGACAGGTCGGCTACATGAAGGGACGTCACTCTTGCGACACAACGTTACAACTCGACAACTGTAGACTTCTGCGTGATTCATCAGGATTTAGACACTTTCGAAGTTTCAACATTACTGCGTGGATCCCTTCAGTATTAAGTATTGTACCATCTTACTGTTTTCGAGCTTGGTATCTTAAAAGAGATATCTCAAACTAGCCCAGTAAACGGAACAGAATTCGTTTCTAATTATAAAATCTTAAGTATGTTTCATAGCTCATGCCAAAGGGTCGAGAAGATTTGTCTTCGCTTCCAGTACCCAATGATGACACGTGCAAAAAAAAACTACAAAACGAAGACGAAAGATCCTCCGGACATTCACTTTTAGACTAACTTTTCTCTTGTACTATAACAACCGACATAAGTACAGTTTCTAGAAATCTTGAAACTCCTTAAACTTAGAAAGATGATATCATGTTGTTTTCCAGTGTCCCTTTTTCGATCAGATTCGAAATTCTGCAAACAAAATTACAAATCAGTCATTTGTTCTTAGTAACAATGGACAAAAAGATCCTCTTGTCATTAGCTTACAATTATCGGACAACGATCGCTTTAGCGAGCAACATATAAAACTTACTCAACGAGTGTCATAACTTTCATATTAAATAGCCACGAGTGTAAAATTCTGTTTATCACATAACTGATTTTAAGCAAATTATAAACACAATAATTCGAAATATTTTATCACCGAATCTATCTCAAAATTTTCCTTCTTTGTTTCTTCTCCACGAAAAAAACGTCCGTGGCTCAGGCGCATCACAGCCTTACGAGTTACTGTATACGCTAAGCCGATATAGTTCCAAAATGCAACCGAGTTTGAGCAGGGCCGTAGCCAGGATTTACTGAAGGGTGGTTCGCCTTCACTCCAAAGGGCACATCAGGGGGTTCGCTGTATGGGGAAAAGGGCAAATAGGGGGTTCGCTTCAGTTTGAAAAGGGCATTTATTTGAGAAAAATATATAATATTTCCGAAAGGGGGGTTTTCCCGAACTCAAAATAACCCCCCTGGCTACAGGCCTGTTGAGCACCTCCCTTTTATGACTTCAGTTTCCACAGCATTTCGAAATATCGTAGACCATTTCACAACAGAATGCAGTAGGTGTAACTTGTTAGTTAGCAGTTCTTCATACATTATTTATTTTGGATCATGTCATGCCACAAAATACACCCGTGTTCGCTGCATGTCAACATGCGCGCGACATGTTGACGAGTTCCAAGCGACGTGACAAGCTAGGCTGACAAGATCATTTTGAATACGTGTAGCCAGAGTTCCGTAATAATTCAACATGAGGATCTGTTCGAGTTAATGACATCTTTATTCAGGTATCGACATCAACAATAGATTCGTCGACCCGAGCAGAAGACCCCGATGGGCCAACTGGAGATCATGGAAACCGGAAGTGGATCCAGGAGAGACCAGATACATTTACACATCAGTTTACCGGTAGTTGACAACTGCATAAAACTTGAAATTACATCAAATCAATCAATAAATTCTCTCTGTCGACTTCGTTTGTCGAACAATTCGCCAACAGTTTTGTGTTTCACAAACAGAAAGAGCGAAGTAAGGGGCGATAACTCTAATGTACTATTCTATGGAAGAATCCTACTGATCAATGGGAGACAATGTAGCGTAGCACTGTCCACATCCTCCCCAGCTTTATGTAGATAGACCCTATCGATAAACTAACCAAAGTTCATTGTCTATCCCCTGGTTGTGAAGAGTCAGTATTAAGTAGCTTGCCTGCTTCTCGATTAGGCTTGTTAGTCTAGTAATGGGATCTTCCACCGATTTCACATCAGCAACTGTTTCATTCACTACCTGTCGCGGTCGTTCTTTTGGACGACTGCTTTCCTCCTCTTCCTCCGACCAACGAATAGCCTCTTTCCGTAAATCAAGAAATGGGATTGTCGATTTTTCCCGAATGATCTGCTTCAAATGTCTGCGAAGAGCATTGTCCTTCACATTGTCACTGAATTGAAAACACAATGTTTTGTCTCTATCCGGCACACAACGTGCGTCTTGTCTGGTAACTCTCTCCAGAAGTTCCAAGATGACATGGCTGTGTGCACGCAATGATTCACCGTCTCTCTGTCGACGATCATAGAAATCATGTTGTAGCTTAGCTACAGAATCTTGATTTCCGAACGATTCCAGCAGAATGTCCAAAATACGATTTGGGTCTTCACGTTCCGCTGTTGGACGATACCGCACTTCATCCCGTGCCTGGCCTTCGAGATGTGTAGTAATAAAGTCTACTTGCTCTCTGTCCGGAAGACGACGAGCTGCAAAATATGACCGAACATCCTCTACCCATTCCTCGACTTTGGGGTCACTTTCTTTCTTAGGACGCCCTGACAGATTTTAAATCTTTCTGTCCTTGGGAATGTATACTACTCGCTCTGTGCTGGTCCTAATCTCAGCATTACCCAGTTGAGCCCTAAGGGACGCCGATCCCTCCTGTTCCGCTTCCTGCTGGGTCTTCAGTTGCTCGAGTTTATCCCGCAGAGACTCCACAGTGTCCGCCAGATTTGCCGATTAAATGTTGACTTATTTCTTACACAAGTAATTCACCAGTATTGACAATGAATACATTCAACATTAGTACACAATGTAAGTGCATCATTGTAAGCAGTGTGCATAAAGTGTGACAAAATCTTGCTCAAAATACAGTGAACAGACAGTATGACAACAAAATGAAATATTTAGAGAGTAATCCTCAATGCCTGTGTGTGACAAAATGAGCAAATTTACCTTCCTTGGTACATATATACTAAATGTACCACCAATTTGTCACTCTAGCATATAGTTCAGCAAGTACAAGTGTGACGAAAATGCCCGTGACCTGGGGAATGTCATCTTCGTTCTATGCGGACATTGTAAATAGCATTGTGAATGGACCGATAATGGTGGATATTCGACTTACCTGTATTAACTGTGCGCTGAAACTTTCAGCGAGGGACGTGTAAATATCCCTGACACGCATCTTGCATCGAAACCGGGCGAGAGAAGTCGAACTCTGTTGATCTGACACCGCCTGAGTCTATACTTTCGCTTTATGGAGGCTGCAATGTTTATGCGCGCAATGGATTCTGGGAGCCAGAGCCTATATAAGACGTAGAGAATGGACGTTCGGCATTCTGTCCCAGACGATCGGCGGGTAAACATCGTGCGGGAGAGCACAGAGACAGGATCGCCGCAAATGCGCCGAAAGGGCCGAAAGTGCCGAATTGACTGCCGAAACAGCGCCGAACCATCCGCCGAAGGGTTGGAAAGCCGAGAGCTTAGCCATAGCTTGGGGATAATAGATACTAACACGCACAGTATCTGATGACGAGACGAACCGCCAGACGGGGATAAAAGATACTAACACGCACAGTATCTGAAGACGAGATGTCCATCAACGGGGAATACAGAGCACCAAATATCCCACACTGCAGCCCATCACACAAATTCCATTTTACATGATTACATATATTTGCTCACATACAAGATCGTCGGTCTTCGGGACGGAATAGATCTAATCACACTCACCTACACTAGTTACTCACAGGCCTCGGCTAGGAGTATCTGATAACACAAGCTTACACCCACTGTACATATTTACACTGCCGCAGGGCTCGAATTATGCTTTGCCGCAAGTCTTTGAATTCTATTACAAATCATTGATATTAATTGACATTACACTGTACGGTAATATTACCACATATATATGCAGACAATCTGAGCCTATTAACTCGTCCTTGGGTCAACGCCGTGAGGGCCGAAGTCGAGTCGCCGAAGACGCGAAGTCTGCCGAGCCGAAGACGGGTCGCCGAAGACGTGAGGTCTGCCGAGCCGAAGACGGGTCGCCGAAGTCGGGCCGCCGAAGACGTGAAGTCTGCCGAGCCGAAAGGGGTGGCCGCCGAATTCGGGTCGCCGAAGACGTGAGGTCTGCCGAGCCGAAGACGGGCCGCCGAAGACGTGAAGTCTGCCGAGCCGAAAGGGGTCGCCGCCGAATTCGGGCCGCCGAATTCGGGTCGCCGAAGACGTGAGGTCTGCCGAGCCGAAAGGGGCTGCCGCCGAAGACGCTGTGGTGTGCTGTACGGACCGACGCCGCCGAAGGGCTACTGCTAGGAGAGACAGTGATACGGAGAGGATTCCAGAGATGATTAATAACGCTTAGATGAACTGGGCCGTGTAACCTTAGACACGATAGACGTTCCATACAGTCCGGGACTACGCCTACGACCGCAGAGGAACCAGAGACGCCGTACCATACCACGACGAGAGCCAGTCTGGACGAGACTGGGCCGTGACGCGTCACAGATAGGGTCTCTTGTATATATTGTATATTATTAGTCTTTCTCTTTAAGATAAAGATAACACTTAATGATAACTACCTCTAGAGTAGGGATCTTTATTACAGGTATTGTGCGCGTACAGAGCTGTGTACATAGCAGAATATAATATTATTACTTTATTATTGCCTTGGTTGTTTCTACAGGTCCCTCCCATCCTACCTCCTCGATCCAGACAAGGTGACAGGTTGAATCGGACCTTCCTCGTAGGCCAATTCCAGTCATACGAGACTGCGTTCACATCAGCCTGACAATTTGTCACAGGGGCCTGAGACCAGGCCGCCTAAGTCTCGTTTACACCGCAAGGATAGACGTTTTCTGACCGCTTGAACGTCACAACTGGTGGCAGCGGTGGGATGGCCAACACCGGGAAACCGATGGAGAAGGGACCACGCTGGGAAGAAATAAGAAAACCAAGCATGATGAATATTGGAGATGTCGGCGCCGAACTACGTCCAGCGTACAGCGACTGGCAGTCAGGGAGGACGAGAAGCCAGCGGCAGGTGTCCACAACGCCAACTCCAAGGGACCGAGAAGAATCACGACGAGGAGTGGGGACCGGACGATCAGCGTTTGAGGCACCGAAGAGAGTGGATTTGCTAGACCTGTCCAGAGTAGAACTAGACGCAGTTCTGTCGGCTTCCCCAGCTGACCTGTCAGCGATACCTTCGTGGCAGACGTTGGCCGACGAGAACGGAAGTTATCGAGCCCCTAAAGACTCTGGTTCTGATAACCACGGTCCCGGGGGTCGATACGAACACCGTGACGACGATTCGATCGTAGAGATAATGGAAGAGATTGCCGAGCTACGACAAACCATGGGGTCTATGGCCAGGACTGTATCGGTGATAGCGATCCAGATGTCCAGAATCAATGCCAGTCACATTCAGGAAAAAGAGGCGATCAGACGACCGGATGCTGTAAACGACGCCACAGAGCTGAGTGCGAGTTGTGGAGCTGCTGAAACGGTTGGTGATAAACGCCGAACTAAGTCCGGATCGCAGCAGGGTTGCGATCAGACGCCACCGCCACCGAGACGAGAACGAGACGATCCCATGAGTTGGGGGCAGCCATTACAGACATCGACTCCTGCGGTTGAGGTGAGGCGACCGATGTTGACGGCGGCAAAGGCTGCTACCTATGATGGGACAACGCCATTACGGGATTATCTCTCCCATTTCGACCACTGTGCTGCTATCAACGGATGGACATACTCACAACGGGGTCAATATCTGGCCGTCGCCCTCCGAGGATCTGCCCAGCAGCTTTTAGCCAGCTTGAAATCAGAACCAGGGAGCGCTGACTATGGACGATTGAGGGATGCCTTGGAGAAGCGTTTTGCTCCGCCGAATCAATTGGATTTGTATAAAACGTAGTTAAAATCCAGATACCGAGAGAAGTCAGAAGATCTTCCGGGCCTAGCTCAGGCATTAATTCGGCTTGCACAACAGGCATATCCCGATGCCGGGGATGACGTACAGGATACCTTGGCAAAGGATCAGTTTTTGGAGGCTATTGGAGACGAGCTTAGATTTCTTGTATGGCAGACGCGGCCGAAGACCTTAGATGCAGCTGTACACGCTGCTGTAGAAGTAGAAGCACTCAAGTCCTCGCAACGCCGTAAGACTTGGGCAACTGCGAAGTCCACGGTTCCTAGTAAAGATGAGGGATTAGCTGCAACCTCTGAGGATGACGAAGAATCTGAAGCTCGGCTGAGAAAACAGATCAAAGAATTGATGGAAGAAATAATGCGAAAGTCTCAGCCTCAACCACGGCGACAACCACAAAGATACACCAGAGGTCAACAACGGACGTATGGAGATCGGGAACGAAGTAATGCTTGCTGGTCGTGCGGCAGAAAGGGTCATTACCGGGCGGACTGTCCAGATGTGTCCAGAACAGATGACTCTAAACCGCCGAGATCGCCCAAGAATCCTCCCAAAGTTAATACTTCCGGGGAAGCTGGATTCTATTTGCCTGCCAAGATCGGGCCAGTGAAGATGTGGTGTTGTGTTGACACGGGGGCGTCGATTTCCCTCCTGAGCGAGAAAGTATACCAGCAGTTGAGTCCGCGGCTCAAACCAGCCCTGAGGAGCCCGTCTTATGCTAGTATTCGAATGGCTGACGGTACGCTGATGCCCCTGAAAGGTGAAGCTGATTTTAAAATCACTATTGACGGTACCACACGAACACAGAAGATGATAGTCGGAGATCTGACAGTGGACGCTCTTCTAGGGTACGACTTCCTCAGCACCCACTGTACCAAGATCGATACGGAGCGCCACAGGGTCAAGTACGGTGGCCGCTACATCCAATGCGAGGTCGTGGGGAGCGCAGGCTGTTACCGTGTAGCCGTGACCGAGACTGTGACTATTCCTGCTGGAGCCGAAGCCGTTGTAACAGGAAAAGTCCGTGGGGGCCTACCAGGCGAGGTAGGGATGATCGAAAACGAACCGGAGTTTACCCAGAAGACAGGAGCCATGGTGGCCAGGGTCCTCACCGTGGTCGACCGTGACTGCGAAGTCACCCTGAGGTTTCTCAACTTGTCCTCAGATCCGACTGTAGTCCAGGCCGGGACGCTCTGCGGCCGTATGGGTGAAGTAGAAGTAGTGGACGATCAAGTTTCGAGTGCGGCCGGAGCGTCGACACCGAGCCGTGCGAAACCTAGTAGACAGAGGCCCGCCGTGCCGACCAGCGCATGTCCAGACCACCTTACAGATCTGGTTCGACGATCCAGCGAAGGCTTAGAGACAGACCAAGCCCTGGCTGTAGAAGATTTGGTCACCCGATATACTGGCCTGTTCGCTAAGGACGATACTGATCTAGGTCGAACGACGAGGGTACAACATCACATAAAGACTGGAAGTGCCCCACCCATCCGCATTCCGCCGAGGCGACCGCCGATCCACGCCCGTGAAATGATCGATGAGCAAGTTGAAGATATGTTACAACGGGGAGTGGTCGAGCCATCCAGTGGACCGTGGTCAGCGCCGGTAGTTCTGGTGAAAAAGAAGGACGGGAAAATGCGCTTCTGCGTTGACTACCGTGCTTTGAACAAGATCACAGAGAAGGATGCTTACCCGTTGCCGAGGATCGACGACTCTCTAGATTCTTTAGCAGGTGCAAGTTGGTGGAGTACCCTTGACTTAATGTCAGGGTACTGGCAAGTCGAAGTGTCCCCCGAAGATAGATGCAAGACAGCCTTTGCAACCAGGAAAGGTCTGTACCAGTTCCGAGTTATGCCGTTCGGATGCGCCCGGGACCTTTGAACGGCTAATGGAGGCCATCCTAGCAGGAGTCCATTATGATACGTGTCTCGTCTACCTTGACGATATCATCGTTTTTGGACGAACGTTTGACGAGATGATTCAGCGTCTTGATGGGGTCTTCGAGAGGTTAAAACAGCATGTTCTTAAGCTCAAGCCATCCAAGTGCGTCATAGGAGCACGACAAGTCCTTTATCTAAGCCACGTAGTATCACAGAATGGGATTGGAACTGACCCACAGAAGATCCGTGCTGTGCGAGACTGGCCTCCACCCGTTTCGCAGACCGAGGTTCGGAGCTTCCTGGGCCTCTGCAGCTACTATCGACGTTTCATCCGGGACTTTGCCACCATTGCAGCGCCGCTGCATACGTTAACTGAAAAGAGACAGTCTTCATATGGGACACCACAGCGCAGCAAGCCTTTGACACCCTGAAAGACAAGCTGACAACCGCTCCTGTGCTTGATATGCCAGACTTTAGACTCCCTTTCATTTTGGACACGGACGCGAGTAACTATGGCATCGGCGCCGTTTTGTCACAGGTGATAGATGGAGAAGAGAAGGTCGTGGCATACGCCAGCCGCGTGTTGTCGAAGGCCGAAAGAGCCTACTCTGTGACGAGAAGAGAACTACTTGCTGTTGTGCATCTCGTCAAATGCTTTCGACACTACCTGTTTGGGCGGAAGTTCCTGCTTCGCACCGATCACGGCTCGCTGAGATGGCTCATGCGGTTCAAGGAACCGGAGGGACAGCTGGCCCGTTGGATTCAGGCCCTTGGCGTCTACGATTTCAACATCGAGCATCGTCCGGGTCGAAAACATGGTAACGCCGACGCGTATCCCATGCAAACAGTGTGGTCGATCAAGCAGCGATGACGTTCAGGCAGCTGGCCGTGTGATTGAGATGGTGTCTCCAACCGAAGGGTTCGGCCGAGCCCAGGCCGAAGATCCCGACGTACAACCTGTTCTCGACTGGGTGCGGCAAGGTAGTCGACCAAAGCGGGAGGACGTCAGTCCGTACGGACTCGTCACGAAAAGCCTGTGGGGTGCCTTCGATATGTTGGAGATTTGCGACTCGCTGATGGTTAGACGTTGGGTGGATGACCGTGGTAATGTCAAGCGACGACTGCTGGTTGTACCTCGTTCCTTGCGCCGTAAAGTGTTAAGGGAGTGCCACGACGGTCCCACCGGTGGACATCTCGGAGTAAAGAAGACTTTAGCGAAGGTGAGGCAGGCCTATACCTGGCCTGGCCTGCAGACGGACATACGCCAATGGTGCCGAAGCTGCGATGTATGTAACAGAAGAAAGCAGGCAGGACGCAAACCGCGAGGACCACACAGTGGACAGATGACTGGTTGTCCGGGAGAAAGGATCGCAGTTGACATCCTTGGGCCAATGCCAGAGACGGGCAGTGAAAACCAGTATATTGCGGTCATCGGAGACTATTTTACCCGTTGGGTCGAAGCCGTTGCCATGCCCAACCAAGAAGCCCCTACTGTTGCACAGGCTGTGGTGGAAAACTATGTGACCAAGTTCGGTGTTCCGATGGCGATCCATTCAGACCGAGGCCGCCAGTTTGAGAGCCGTGTCTTCAAAGGGATGTGCCGAATTTTGGGGATGAGGAAGACAAGGACGACGCCATACCACCCCCAATCGAATGGCATGATTGAGCGGTTCAACAGAGCATTAGCCCAAATGCTACATGCCAGTGTTGACCGTCATCCAAGCGACTGGGACTTCCATATACCGCTTGTAGTGATGTCCTATCGTGCTACAGCCCATGAGACGACAGGGTTCTCGCCGAATATGATGGTGTTCGGGAGGGAAGTCTCCCTGCCGTCTCACTTGGTACTGGGAGCCCCTCCACGTCAGCAAGTGGAACCTACGGAGTGGGTAGGAGAACTACGGGACGAGATGGACGAGATTCATCGTAACGCCCGAGAAGTGACTGGGAAGAGCCTGCGGCGCCAGAAGACGGTATATGATAGCAAGGCCTTTCCGCAAAAGTACAAACCTGGAGATCAGGTTTACCTGTACATTTCTGCTCCCAGACGTGGAGAGAATCGAAAACTACGAGACCGCTGGGCAGGACCATACGTGATAAAGGAAGCTCTCACGGACGTGACCTATCGCATTGCAGATGAGGAAGGAGGTCTCCGGGTTGTTCACCATGACAAGCTGAAGCCTTTCTACGCTCGGGAGATGTCCACCAGTGAGTCAGAAGAAACGTCTGGCGACGATGGAGATGTAGAATCAGATGATAGCGTCGGACATGGCGCTATCTTTCCTTACCCCATGGAACCATCGACTGTCGTCAGAACGCCGACTGTTGACCGGCGACCTCGATTGACCCGGGGCGGGCGTGAGATACGGCAACCACGGAGATTTGCCGATTTCGAGGTTGATTTGCAGTCTGCATCACCATTGGATCTCGAGATGGAAGCTTTACCCCCGGCCGAGGCCGAGACAGAACCGCGGCGGACGAACCGGGGTCGAGTGATTAAACGCCCCACGCGTTATCGGGATTAATGTAATTCGGCAGTGTTTGGTCAGTGCCGTGAAGCAAGGACCTGATGTCTCCTCCTTCAGTGACGACCCAGCAGACCGCTGGGAGGAACGTCTGATGTATTTCTACCGTATTGAAGCCTTTGTTATTATACTGTGGACTATCTACATTTTCGCAGAAAGGACTGCGTGTTCATTCTACTCACCTGTGATTGGTAGCTGTGTCGAGCTCCACGACGAGGGCGTCGTGTTTTCGAAGGCGTGGGTAGTGTGACGAAAATGCCGGGTGACCTGGGGAATGTCATCTTCGTTCTATGCGGACATTGTAAATAGCATTGTGAATGGACCGATAATGGTGGATATTCGACTTGCCTGTATTAACTGTGCGCTGAAACTTTCAGCGAGGGACGTGTAAATATCCCTGACACGCATCTTGCATCGAAACCGGGCGAGAGAAGTCGAACTCTGTTGATCTGACACGAAATCCAACACCGCCTGAGTCTATACTTTCGCTTTATGGAGGCTGCCATGTTTATGCGCGCAATGGATTCTGGGAGCCAGAGCCTATATAAGACGTAGAGAATGGACGTTCGGCATTCTGTCCCAGACGATCGGCGGGTAAACATCGTGCGGGAGAGCACAGAGACAGGATCGCCGCAAATGCGCCGAAAGGGCCGAAAGTGCCGAATTGACTGCCGAAACAGCGCCGAACCATCCGCCGAAGGGTTGGAAAGCCGAGAGCTTAGCCATAGCTTGGGGATAATAGATACTAACACACACAGTATCTGACAGACGAGACGAGATGTCCATCAACGGGGAATACAGAGCACCAAATATCCCACACTGCAGCCCATCACACAAATTCCATTTTACATGATTACATATATTTGCTCACATACAAGATCGTCGGCTTTCGGGACGGAATAGATCTAATCACACTCACCTACACTAGTTACTCACAGGCCTCGGCTAGGAGTAACTGATAACACAAGCTTACATCCACTGTACATATTTACACTGCCGCAGGGCTCGAATTATGCTTTGCCGCAAGTCTTTGAATTCTATTACAAATCATTGATATTAATTGACATTACACTGTACGGTAATAATACGCCCCCGAGACCAGGGCATTATTACCACATATATATGCAGACAATCTGAGCCTATTAACTCGTCCTTGGGTCAACGCCGTGAGGGCCGAAGTCGAGTCGCCGAAGACGCGAAGTCTGCCGAGCCGAAGACGGGTCGCCGAAGACGTGAGGTCTGCCGAGCCGAAGACGGGTCGCCGAAGTCGGGCCGCCGAAGACGTGAAGTCTGCCGAGCCGAAAGGGGTCGCCGCCGAATTCGGGTCGCCGAAGACGTGAGGTCTGCCGAGCCGAAGACGGGTCGCCGAAGTCGGGCCGCCGAAGACGTGAAGTCTGCCGAGCCGAAAGGGGTCGCCGCCGAATTCGAGCCGCCGAATTCGTGTCGCCGAAGACGTGAGGTCTGCCGAGCCGAAAGGGGCTGCCGCCGAAGACGATGTGGTGTGCTGTACGGACCGACGCCGCCGAAGGGCTACTGCTAGGAGAGGCAGTGATACGGAGAGGATTCCGGAGATGATTAATAACGCTTAGATGAACTGGGCCGTGTAACCTTAGACACGATAGACGTTCCATACAGTCCGGGACTACGCCTACGACCGCAGAGGAACCAGAGACGCCGTACCATACCACGACGAGAGCCAGTCTGGACGAGACTGGGCCGTGACGCGTCATAGATAGGGTCTCATGTATATATTGTATATTATTAGTCTTTCTCTTTAAGATAAAGATAACACTTAACGATAACTACCTCTAGAGTAGGGATCTTTATTACAGGTATTGTGCGCGTACAGAGCTGTGTACATAGCAGAATATAATATTATTACTTTATTATTGCCTTGGTTGTTTCTACAGGTCCCTCCCATCCTACCTCCTCGATCCAGACAAGGTGACAGGTTGAATCGGACCTTCCTCGTTGGCCAATTCCAGTCATACGAGACTGCGTTCACATCAACCTGACAATTTGTCACAGGGGCCTGAGACCAGGCCGCCTAAGTCTCGTTTACACCGCAAGGGTAGACGTTTTCTGACCGCTCGAACGTCACACAAGTAATTATTTCTAACACAGGGTTCCACTCAGGTATTTTTCTAAATACCGGGGCATATAAGTTCCTCTGGACACCTCGAGATTTTAATGGGATACCATGGTAACCATATATAGTCTTTTGTTTGCCTTGGATCATTAGTTATTAACTTTCTCGGCATCCGTTGACTGCACCAAGTCCATCAGCATTGATAATCTTTCTGCGAACAGTTCATTCCATCTTCTGCATGAAAAAAAGGTTCATGAAATTTCCTAAAATCTGATATTAAGTTCATCAAAAGTTCTGTGGTACACCGTCGTATGTACCGGATACAGTTCACTTCGGATTTCATATGCAGATCATCTTCAAGAAATTTCAGCATGAATTTTCGACATCAAGTTCATTATACTGAGCTGTAGATTAATTAATAATATGTCAAATTATTAATTCTGGAATGTAACTATTCTTCTGGTCCAAGGAGGTCTTCTGAACTTCTGTCGTTGTCTGTCCATCAACCCAGATTTGGATCCTGTGTCGGCGACGCCATATGTAGCCAGAGTTCCGTAATAATTCGACATGAGGATCTGTTCGAGTTAATGACATCTTTATTCAGGTATCGACATCAACAATAGATTCGTCGACCCGAGCAGAAGACCCCGATGGGCCAACTGGAGATCATGGAAACCGGAAGTGGATCCAGGAGAGACCAGATACATTTACACATCAGTTTACCGGTAGTTGACAACTGCATAAAACTTGAAATTACATCAAATCAATCAATAAATTCTCTCTGTCGACTTCGTTTGTAGCCTATAGCATTGGGCCCTGCTTCGGAGGGCCAATGTCTGGCTAATCCAAGGTACGTGTTTGACGGCAGATTTTGAGATCGAGAACGAGGCCATGATTACGTCACGGGACCGGACACACGTGGTTTCGGGGATTTCTGACAGATCCAGCATGGGGGAGATCAGAGATGGCAACTCCGCTGAGAGTTCGGGAAAATAATGTGTGCATTTGCTGTGGGAATAAAAATGTCAAGTTTTTTTTAATACAATCAGAGTCAGGGAAAAAGAAGAATGTATAAGGCTTCTCTCGTGTTTGATTGACAACAGCAAGAGCTCGCTTCAACATCACATTCGCCCTGATATCGTCGGTCGCCATGATTGCTGTTTGAGGGAAGCCCTTTCATCCTAAAAATAGCGAGCCAATGAGAAAGCTGGTCTCGATCCAAAATGGCGCGGATCGAACGACCAATCGCTGGCGGAGTTCTTGTACACTATCACTGTCTGTTAATACCTAAATTAACTGACAGTAATACAGTCTACTTCGTTTGTCGAACAATTCGCCAACAGTTTTGTGCTTCACAAACAGAAAGAGCGAAGTAAGGGGCGATAACTCTAATGTACTATTCTATGGAAGAATCCTACTGATCAATGGGAGACAATGTAGCGTAGCACTGTCCACATACGGTACGTAATCCGTTTGAAGTCTGTAATCATCCAAATCTATTGCAAGAAATAAGCAAATATCGAGAAGATTCCATGTAGACATATTAACGTTTACTTTCGAGATCTGACGGGATACGGTATCCATTCGCTCGCATTCGCCAAACAACACTGACAGACTACGGTAGGCCCTACATGAGTACTTTATACAAAATATGAAGCTCAAAACTGTCGAAATAATGTATTGCCGATCATTGCTGCTTGTATGGCTATTGACAATTATAGTATGCTGATCGTCTTGCAGATATCTATGTTGTTGTTGCACTTGTAAACATAGTATTTCGTAGTAAAATTTTATCAATGACGTCACCACCAAGCGTAGTGATTTATTTTCTCAGGCTACATGTACTATCCAATCAGCTTGTTTGAAGGGGTTATGTCACTAGTTTCATACGATATTTATGTCACTGAATAACAACACAGTTATGTGATAAAAATCTTTATCGCCCAGAAAAAAATTATCTTTTGCAATAGCTATACTAATCTAAGATAGGGTTATCCCAAAATAACGAATATACTGTTATAAGATCACTTTCTAAATGATAAAAATAATATAGCTATCCTCTGTTTATTTATACCTTTTGACATCATTTCACAATCCCTAAACCTATACACATTGACAATAATTTTATATTTGTTTGTACCTTGTCCCGTACTGCTGGGAATCCAAATTGGTATTACGTAACCCCTGGTACGTCAGTAGTAGTGTAAGCGTAAATGGAACGACATTTCACCCGGATGTAACTATGACGTCACAGGGGTCACTGAGGTCAAGTGTGGTACCAAGATGGCGGCACATTGGCGGCCATGTTGTAATACAAGATGGCGGCATTAGCGGCCATGTTGTAATACAAGATGGCGGCATTGGCGGCCATGTTGTAATACAAGATGGCGGCATTGGCGGCCATGTTGTAATACAAGATGGCGGCATTGGCGGCCATGTTGTAATACAAGATGGCGGCATTGGCGGCCATGTTGTAATACAAGATGGCGGCATTGGCGGCCATGTTGTAATACAAGATGGCGGCATTGGCGGCCATGTTGTACAAGATGGCGGCATTGGCGGCCATGTTGTAATACAAGATGGCGGCATTGGCGGCCATGTTGTAATACAAGATATTGATGGCATCAGAAAAACGTATAAAAGGAGGTGATTTTTAGTGGATTGGGGGTATTCATTGCACTACCTTGCGTACCTCTCTGACTTACCTGACCTGCCTGCCTGCCTGACCTGCCTGCCTGCCTGCCTGCCTGCCTACCTGACCTGCCTGCCTCACCAGCCAGCCCTGCCCGACCAGCCAGCCTGCCTGCCTCACCAGCCAGCCCTGCCTGACCAGCCAGCCTGCCTGCCTCACCAGCCAGCCTGCCTGACCTGCCTGCCTGCCTGCCTGCCTCACCAGCTTGTATTACACGAAAGCATGAGACGTGGAGAAGATTTTCCATGGGACCCAGCAGCACCTCCGGTTGAAGTCTTGCCTGAAGACGAGCGTGTGAGGGAGACCCGCACTCTTACACCGGACTGCACCCTATTGTTGTATCCCAAACGCGTGGAGCTCATCGATGACGACAGTAGGTGTTGGTGTACGTCTGAACCAGCGCGTGTCTCTTTATCCCCGGAAGGCTGGACTACCTTGAAACGGGTGTTATTGGGTGACCTCGACGGTGATAGCATTCACCTGTGTGACGACGTCTACATTTTCCGCGGTCCCTATTTTGCTCGACTCCTCTGTCTCAAGCAAGGTGGTTTTACACTGGACCCTGATCTATGGACAGCCTTGGAAAAAGTAATCCCCATGGTCGATGAAGTACTATCTCTATAGGAGCCACATAACCCATCAGAATAGTACGTATCACGGACTACACCCATAGAGCTAGACGCGCATGTGTGACCTGGTCTATAATTACAACACATATAAGGGAAGTGGGAAGAGGTGCCGACATACTGACTCACTCGGGATCCCACACCTTCATTTCTACGGTTGCAGAGCCATGGCGGAGATCCAGCCCTATGCGACTCGCATTTTACAGCATGCCACCGTGGTGAATTCATTCACGGGTTACCGAGCAGTGGTCCGGTCCATGTTTGCAGATGGCGACGACAACGAGGGGCGACGCCAGATCCTCAACGAGTTCACAGAAGCGGTCCTCCACAGAGTGCACTCGATGGAGTGCCATCACTCACCACTACTGGACTATGACAGCCATCCTTGATGCGCGGGCAATGGACCACGAGCGCTCACGCCGGAACCAGCGACGGCTGGTTGGCCTCACAATAGTCTGTGCCCTATTGACCCTGGCGCTGTGGTATTGACACTATAAATACGAGGGTGAGACAGAGTGTGCATCATTCACCGTTCGACATTGGAGCAAGCATGTTACCCGTCCTACGAGCCATTCTGCCCCTTACACCCCAGGTGGGGTTACACGTCTATGAAGATAAAGTCACCCTGGTGGAAGACCGTGGAGATATTTGCTGGGCGCCCGAATACGGTGACGCTACCTCGTGACGGCTGGACCAAATTTAAACGGGTGTTGAGCGGTGAGCTCGACGGACACCTCATCCACATAGACAATGCCATCTACGTATACCGTACCACCTTCTTCCTACGCCTGGGCCGCTACCAAGACCCTACGCGAGGCTTCACCCTAGTCCCCGATCTGTCAGCCGTGGAGAAAGTGGTGCCTATTGTGGACCAGCTGTTTACACCGGACGAGCGATCATCAGACCAGTTGGCGTGGGCTCGTGCTATGGACGACGCGCTGGCTGAACCCCATGAACAACTGTCTAGCCATGAACCCGACGACGATGCCATTGATTACCCGGCTAGACTCAGTCAACCAACACAACGGTGGTAGAAACTTGCTATAAATAAACCATATTCTCCGGGTCCATCATCATTGTGTCACCATGAAGCGCTGGGAGAAGGTGTTGGATAACTTATACTACAGTCCCGACAGTCCGGCGGCCTATTGCGCATTGTCGGCTCTCTATCGAGCGGCCAAACCCCAGGGGATACAACGTGCCCAAGTCCGAGATTGATTAAGAAGACAAGACACCTATACCTTACATCGATCTGTCCGTCGCCATTTTCTACGGAACCGGGTCATCGTGGGAGGAATAGATGCCCAGTGGCAAGCGGATTTGGTCGACATGAGCGCCTTTGCCAAACACAACGATGGGAATCGGTATATCTTGACGTGCATCGATATCCTATCCAAGTATGCGTGGGTGGTACCCATCCGGACGAAAACGGGGGCAAATCTCATAGCGGCGTTCAAAGACATCTTCAAGACCGGGCGCAAACCTTTGTATTTGCAAACCGACGAAGGCACGGAATTCCTCAACAGACCGTTCCAACAGTTTCTGAAAGCCCAGAAGGTCTTCTTCTTCCATACGTACAACGAGACCAAGGCTTCCGTGGTGGAAAGGTTCAACAGGACATTCAAAGGCCGCATGTATACCTATAAGATTACAAGGCGGTACATCGATGTTCTCCCGAAACTGGTAAGGGGTTACAATCGAGCCTATCATCGGAGTATAGAGAGAGCCCCCATTACCGTGACCCAACGCAATGAAGCCCAAGTCCGGCGTGTCTTGTACCCCATGCCATCGCAGCGAACGACGAAGGCGATGTTCAAGGTCGGGGACCCTGTACGGATCAGTAAAGTCAAGGGCAAGTTCGAGAAAAGTTACTTGCCCAACTGGAGCGATGAGCACTTCCTGATTAAACGGCGCCTACCCCGACAGCGGCGAGTCTATGAACTGGAAGATCTTCAAGGGGAACCGTTGCTAGGGACGTTTTACGAGACGGAATTACAGCCTGTCGTAAAAACACAGCAAGACTACTACACGGTGGAGCAGATTTTGAAAACGGAACGTCGACGTGGCAAACTGTTTCATTTCGTCAAATGGCAAGGCTGGCCCAGTTCCTTCAATTCCTGGGTCGCTGCCAACCAGGTGAAACGACTATAAAGCCAGACACCACTGCCGTCCTCCTACATTCCACGTCCGACCATGAACACGGTGCAACCGTCTCTGAACACAGCGTCTTCCAAAACGCGCAAAGCGCAAGTAGGCTTTGGGGTGATAGTGCTAACCCTGCTGAGTGTGTTGTACGGAGGTGTGTTTTACGACGTAGCCTATGTCAGTACGTTACTTAACCAACTGAGAACACCAGCCATCAGTGAAACGGGTCTACAGAGAGCACCAGTCGTATCGAGCCCAGTCACCACCACACCCCGTGTACAAGCCACGTCGAGTGTAAGCTCTACACCTACACCCAGAACACCCACTACGTCTCAAGACCCACCGGATTTCATCCCTCACAGTGAACAGACAACGACGACCCACGTTGTACCCACCACCACCATCATCATCCCTCGCAGTGAACAGACAACGACGACCGACGTTGTACCCACCACCACTCCAGTTCACTCGTACCAAATTTACAAGAGCGGGTTACCACGACAGCGGATACACCTCGAACCATGGATCCCCGTTGGCAGCATCCCTTCACGTGTCTCATCGCAGGACCGACGGGTTCCGGCAAAACGCACTTCGTCCGGAAGCTCCTCGAACACGCCGACAGCATGATCACTCCACCCATTGCCAGAGTCGTGTGGTGTTACGGAGAATGGCAGGAAGCGTATGCAGCAATGCCCCACATCACGTTCGTGGAAGGCCTACCTAACCTGGCCGATTTGGAACCCGACACCTTGGTGGTTCTGGATGATCTCATGGCGGAGACGGATGCGCGGGTCACCCAACTCTTTACCAAAGGCAGCCACCATCGACGGCTCAGCATCATCTACATTGTGCAGAATCTGTTCAGTAAAAACAAAGAACATCGGAACATCAGCTTAAATGCCCACTACCTGGTGGTCTTCAAAAACCCGAGAGATACCACTCAACTGCTGCACCTGGCGAGACAGATATATCCCGGCCGCACACCGTTTGCGTTGGAAGCCTTTAAAGATGCCACAACCCCTCAGCACGGGTATATGCTCTTCGACCTCAAGCAAGCCACCCCCGACCACCTTCGACTACGGACCGGCATCTTTCCCGGAGAGACCCACCACGTGTACTTGCAAAAATAATGTAAACACACCCACAGTGGCTCCCCCAGCTGGGGTGTGTGTGTTTTGATGATGGGGATAATAAAAAGAATGAATACCACAGCAGGGTTGATTTTTTGTCTCTGAAGTAGATAAAAAGAGCAGAGTTGTGGGTTCTAGCATTAGTTGTACATGATGTCTGCGCGAGTACGGAAGCACGCTCCCACGCTCCGTGTATTGAAGACGGCCCCACCCGAGTTGGTCCGAACCATTGTACGCGGTGCGGACCCTGACCTTGTACGCTGTCTGTGCGAGATCGGGTACAACCTGTTAAAAGGCAACGTACCACTGACTCCGGCTCAGAAGACCAAGTTGGCCAAGCATAAGACAGGTCTACGAACCCTAGTCCATAAGCGGGTCCCACAAACACAAAAGAAAAAGGTGTTACAGAAAGGCGGCTTTCTCGGGGCCATCTTAGCACCGTTGGCCGCTTCCGTGTTGGGACCAGTATTGGGTGGACTCTTCGGCCGACAATGAACCACACGAAAAAAATGGTCCTCGTCGAACCTCGGTTGCTTCAAAACCTCCAATCACCCTACCCTGTGCCACCTACGGTGAAGACCATAAACACCCTCGATGGAGAGATGCAACAGATCTTACAGAGACCGGGGTTAAGCGACAGTGAGAAAGTACAACGGTACAATGAGACGCTTCAACGGTACATGACGTTCATGGACCAATACAAAACCCTCTCTACCACCACCACCACCACCACCACCACCACGTGACAGACCGCCGACCTCAGCACCGCTCCAACAGCCGCCATTACCAGGGGTAGCCCCCACAGCCCCACAGTGGGTGGAAGACGAAGTGCTGAAGAGTGTACCTGCCTCGTTCAAGAAACAAGCTGGCCTGGTATTACAACGGATGAAACAGAATCCTAACATGACTTGGAATGATAAAGGCGAACTCCTGGTACAGAATCAGGTGGTCCCCGGCACCCACATGACGGATTTAGTGAATGACCTGATGCGTCAACGCAGATCGCACACGGATCCTCGAGGATGGGAGGTCTTCGCTCAAGGCTTGAAAGACATGCATGTACCACAGGAATTGGTGGGGAACCCCCACCGCTGGGCCTTTATGCAGCAAACCCAGCAATCGCCGAGTCGTGCACCACGACAGATTCCACAACCTTGGGAATCCGAATGGGAACCGGAGTCACCCCCCAAAACTCCACCACCACAACGGGCACCTTCTTTTCAGACCTTTAAAAAACCACCCTTGATCAGGACACCGCACATTTCCAGAGCCGTGACACGTAGCAAGTCAACGCGACGAACACGACGCCGGACACAACCACCCAAGGTCTGGAACACCTATTAAAACCAACAGCAGCAGCAGGACAGCTCAGTCGCCATGTTTTACCTCACCCTACCCAGTAACAGTTCGCTGGATGTGTTTCCTGACAACACCGTGGCCAAGTATGTGACTCAATTACCACAACCGTTGCATTTACCTGGCCGGTGGGAATGTGGACTGGTGGATATTCAGTACCCTTACTCGTGGTACAACGTGCGAGCCAATGAAGTGTGGTACGAGGTGACCTACGAAGGAAAAGACACCCGACTCACTCTCCCTGAAGGCCAATACGATACTCCCAAGGAATTCATGGGTGGGCTGTCAAGACTGTTGCATTATAAGGCTCTACGGGAGGTCACAAATACTTCAAGACCCATCAAAGCCTATCCCTTCAAGAATCACGTGAACTTCGATTACAACGCACACAACGACAAGGCAGAGCTTATCGTCATCGCCAACGCGAGTGTCGTACTGAGTCCTATCCTACAGCAAATGCTGGGTTTCGATCTACAGACGTTCGCTGGACCCACCGAACACCATGGCGAGATCCCGATGGATATGAAGTCGGGTATGTACGGACTCTACGTCTACTCGGACGTGGTGGACAACCACATCGTGGGCGATATCAACACACCTCTGTTACGGGTGGTGCCCATTAAAAATAAGTATGGCGATCAAGTCACCCACAGTTTCACCCACATGCTCTACCTGCCTGTACGACAAACCCACATCAACACGATCACGGTGGATATAAGAGATGACACGGGACGACCGGTGGCATTCGAACGCGGGAAAGTGGTGCTGACACTTCATTTTCGACAAGCACGTGCTCCCCACTTTGTATAATGAAGGTGCCTTACGAGTGCGATGCACGCAGCTATATGGACTATTATGCCCAACAGGCCGGGGGTGGCTTTCCGGTGTTTAGTGGTGCACGCATGCAACGTGGACATGGACTGGGGAACATACTCGGGAGCATCGTCAAAACGTTCCTGCCCTTGGTGACGCGTGGGGTGAAAGCAATCGGCAAACAAGCGGTACGCAGTGGACTGGAAGTGGCCGGTGATGTCTTGGGGGGTACGGCACCCAAAGAAGCCTTGAAACGGCGGGCCAAAGAAGCGGGAGGCGTCTTGGTGGCCAAAGCACGACGCACCGTAGGGAATAAAAGAGCTGCCCCACCGAGACCACGCACCAGTCGACGACCGACCCAGCGACGACGCACATCGAAGAAGACCCGGGATATCTTTTCTTAAACATGTCCTTGATCCACGCCGAGTCCTGCCCCTCCACCAACAGTGAATTTGATTTGTGGACCGTCCCGCCCACACAGACCAGTGCCGAACAAGGATTATGGGTGGAGCATCTCCCGCTGTCCAGCATCAACGCAACAGGGCCCATCGAGTTCACCATCAGTAATGCGGATACGACCTATGTGGATTTAGCCCATACCTACTTGTATGTGAAAGCCAAGATCGTCAGTGGAGATGGCACCAGAATCGTCGACCAAGCAACGGTGGGCCCGACGAATCTCTGGCTGCACTCGATGTTTCAACAGGTGGATATATTTCTCAGCGACAAACTCATCAGTGACTCGACCAACACGTACCCCTATCGAGCCTACATCGAGACGCTGTTGTCGCATGGGCGAGAGGCTAAAAAATCTCAACTGACAGCCGCTTTATTCTACCAGGACAAAGCCGAGCACATGGGCGCAGAGAACGACAATACGGGATATAGCCAACGGAAGGCTTTGACCGCGAACGGCGTCTCGGTGGATATGATCGGTCGACTGCACGCAGACATGTTCATGCAAGACCGATACCTCTTGAACAAGGTTCCCATCAAAATCCGACTGATACGGGCGCCTCCGACCTTCGCCTTGATGGCCACTAACGTAGAGGCGCATGTAGCTGACTATAAGATTGTCATCGAAGACGCAGTCCTGTATGTCCGAAAAGTGAAACCGAATCCAGCCGTTCAATTGGGACACATGAAAGCCTTGGAAACAAAACCAGCCCAGTACCCTATCCGACGTGTGCAAACCAAAGTGTTCTCTGTGTCTGCTGGAAATATGAGCGCCAACAAAGACAACCTGTTCCTGGGGGAACTACCCAAGCGATTGATCCTGGCCTGTGTGGAAAATACCAGTTTCAGTGGAGCCTACCCAGAGAATCCGTTTGACTTTAAACATTTCGGCATCAATTTTGTGGCCCTGCATGTGGATGGACAACAGGTGCCAGCCACGGCCTTAACCCCGAACTTTGGGCGCGCGAATTTCATTCGAGCCTATCAGAGCCTGTTTACAGCCACCGGTCAAATAAACCAGGACGAAGGGAATTTCATCAGTCGGGCGGACTACGGGAACGGATACACGTTGTTCTGTTTCGATCTGACACCCACCTTAGAGAACGACCATCAGCTGGCCCTGGCCAAGCAAGGCAATTTACGGTTGGAAATCCACTTTCAACGAGCCCTCCGGAGCACCGTCAATGTGATCTGCTACGCCGAGTTTGACAACATCATTCAAGTGGACAAGGCGCGCAACGTGCTGTGTGACTTCTCCACCTAACATGGATACAGAGCAGATAACCACCGTGCTGGAGAATGACCCAGAGACACGTAGGGTCTTTCAAGGGGTGTTCGCCCGAGATGTGTTCCCATTAGACCGTATGTATCCTGCTGCTTACGTTCTCAACACGGACCCGATGGAGCGACCCGGTGAACATTGGGTGGCCGTGTACTTGACAGAACAGCAGGGCGAATACTTTGACCCGTACGGCCTGCCACCCCTCCATCCCGATTTAACAGACTTCATGGATCAAGGCACAGAGACGTGGTGTTGGAACAGTCAAACGTTGCAAAGCCTGACCAGTAGCGTGTGCGGACAATATTGCTTGTTTTACCTGTACCATCGATGCCGGGGAAGACCCTTATCTACCATCGTACAGATGTTTGACGAGTACCCCAAGGCCGAGGACCGCGATGTACTCGTCTATGATTGGGCCGCCCATCATTTCAATGTACAAGTCCCGTTCTGGGCTTGAATTCTTTCAATGTACATACGCCCGCTGTTCTGGGCTTAAGTTTACAAGCCCCCTGTTCTGGGCTTCAGTTCTTTCAATGTACAAGCCCCTTGTTCTGGGCTTCAGTTAATTACAAGCCCCTTGTTCTGGGCTTCAGTTTTCACGTGGTTGTTCTCACGTTGTTGTTGTTCACTGAATAAAAAAAATGAGATCTCACCAAAAAACCCCTGTGTTGTGTGTTTTATTCATAATGCATCAATGCCAAAGGTGGAGATTCAGTCAAACTGAAATCAGTGGTGTAGGATGGGGCCAAAATGTAACCCATCAATGTTAGAATGCAAGCACACTATAGTAAAATAGAGAGAGCCAATGAAATCAGCCTACAGACCAAGTACGTGTTTTTGGTCTAGGTTTGGAGCGGGCATTTCATTGAGGTGCGTGTATACGGTGAGTGAAGAGACTCGTCCAACACGTATAGATTAAGTTGATGACTATAAGTTCTATGTTGTCGATTTAACCTCTCCCTACATTGACGCGCGCGCGCGCTGCGGCCAGAGAACCCGCGCGCGCGCGCTCGCGCTGGGGGGCCGCGCCGGGAAACATCCCGGAGGTTGAACATACGGACGTCTAAGGGGAAACATTAGAAACTCTTTCAGTGCTCGGGATGTGACCCATCAATACCCAGAGACCCAACATAGGTGTTAACACCATGATATAACCTGCTCGGAGCATGGTTAGTACGAATGTTTCGGTGGTGGTGGTGTTCACTAAAAAACTTCATGAAAACCCAAGTGAAGTTCAAATATTTATTAAGGTGAACATTTTAAGAATGTATGTACAAGTATATAAGAACGTTGCAAACAAGAATTGAGGTGAACGTATGTATAGAGAGAGAAATCACAGTGGAGTATATAACAGTTAAACCGAGTCATCGAACTGACGTATATCGAGTACTTATTCAAAAGAATGACAAACAAGTTCATGGTGTAATGTATATAGAGAGTAATTTAGAGTCCAAATATGTATGTCCATTAGAATTCACAAGTCCGGGTATAAGATAATATATGTTTACAAGTCCAGGTAAGTGGTACTGATGCCATCGGCAAGGACTTTCCGTTTCGGATAAAAGAAAGTAAAGGCGTCTCGTTGCTGGATGTACGTCCGCATCTGGTGGTCCACCACGCGAAATCCTCGGTTAGTGCCACTCGCACTGGCCTGGCTTTGCAGCACGTTCAAGTACAAGGCTTTGTCGATGTTGGGATCGCGCCGGTTCACCCCTTTGCAGCTAAACTTATTTTCGTCTCCCCCGTAACAGTAATACGTCTTGGAGGAGAGAGCAATCATAGCATCCCCACTCCACTCCAGCTTGAAGAGCCCGGGCGTACGCTTATCATACTGGTAATGGTCACGTCGAGGTAACCACTGGTCGCGTTCCGCTTCATACTGGGCCCGTAACTCCGGTTTCACCAGGGACTCCCAATCCGCATTAGAGACGGCCATGTAGGCCGAGTCCGTATCCATCTCCATGAGTTGCCAGTCTGATGGGTTAAAATAGACACCCATGAAATCATAGAGAAACTGCAGCATCCTCAGCTTGGCCACCTGGTATACCATACATCCAATCTGCAGGGGTAGGTTGTACCGGATAGTCTTTTTAGCTAAAGTGATTTCATACGTGTCGTCATCGATGACCTCCACGGACCGAAACAGAGGAGAATTCACTTTTTTGCGGGCTTGGGCAGTAGTACAGATGTTCACGTTCACGTGCTTATCCTGGTTGGTGACCGTTTTCCCATAATAGCCATTGCCCGTCAATTTCCACGATTCACCGATGATGGCCTTACTCGGGTCTTGATCCCCTTGACGACGGGCAGACGTCACAATGTCGGCATTCTCCGCAAAACAGGCGTGGGGTACGTACTGTATCACTTGATATATTTTCGTAATTTCCAGACCGTGGCTCATGTACCACTGCAGCAGCGGAGTGCCCAGCAAGATTTTCTCTGCCCACATACTACCAATCAACATGCGTCGAGGTCGAGGCAAACACTCGTGTTGCTCCGCATAGGCCCCCATGGTGTCTCCAATATCATCTCGACCCACCAGCGTGTTCTTAAAGATGGGCGGGCACTGGGCGAAGAGAGGCTTGAGAGTGTCGGGAACATGCAAATCACATTCGACAAAGCCGTAGAGATCCCCCGAACGAATGGCGTCGAACATCTGTGGTAGACTCAGGAGTGGGCGACGACTCAACGGGTACTCGCGCTCTTTTAGGAAACGCCGTAAATGGGGCAGGGCCTGGCACATGGTGTGAAATTCACACTCCCACATTTCGATCAGATGGTAACCTCTCTCTTTCACATAATCACCGTTCTCCACCACTTCTTCCCGTAATTCTTCCGGTGTTTTTCCACGTCGGTCGTTGAAACGTCCAGCGCTGAAATGGCATCCGTGGCCGTGCCAATAGCAACCGTAAAATTGGAATACGGTCGGTGTCCTACCCACCAGGGCAAACCCATCGACGGGGAGTCGACGATCTCCTATGCGCTTCTCTGTGGCGTTGGTCTGATGGCGTATAGTAACTCCCCGTCGATAGGCTTCCCAATCCAACCACTGGTCAGCCAGATGCTTGTAAGAAGCGCGTTGCGGTGTAAAATGCCGCCCTTCCGCCAACCAACGTGTATAATGTCCACTGGGCATAGGTTGGGCCAGAGACCACAGGTACAAGGCATTGGCATCGAAACCGATGATCTTAGCACAGGGTTTTCCACTGGGGAGAGTAGTGACGTCCTTCTCGTGATAACGGTGGAAAATAAGACTCGGTCCACCCACAATGTTCTGCTTTAGACAATCATGCATGTCCGCATCTTTTTGCTGTATCAGCGAGAAGTACGTAGGACACGCTTGAAAAAGATGGCGAAGCGCCAGACCCGGTAAACTCAAGCACTCCTTGAAGATGTCGACGTGCATCTCACGACGAAACAGTTGAACCATTTTCTCAGCCGCTTCCAGGAAAGGAACCACATCTAGGTTATTATACCATATCAGGAAATCTCGCAAGGTCTGCATCTGTTGGTCGTTCCATAGCTGCTCTAGTTCCCGGTACGCGTCTTCCGGACATTCCACTTGCTTCAAATCGTCAAAGAAGGCATCCCGGGGTGGCAACTGTGTTTCCTGCAAACGGTCGAGCGTCGATATATACGTGTAAGGGAACCTCCCTTTCGTTTGTGCACAGTCATACGCCTTCACCCACTGATCATAGCTATAATTAGGAGCTAAGTAGTTCCGTACATCCAGGAAATGGAGTGATGTGGTAGTGAGGGCCATATGATTATTGATCTTCTTGATGACGGACTTGATGGTATTCGCCTGGGCCAAGTAAGGGTAGAGAAATTCCTTCACCATGTTCAAATCATAGCGCCCCGAGTTGAAACCCAGCACCGGTAACTGGCCTAGGTATTGTAGGAAGCGCGCTTTCAATTTCTCCGCATACGGTTTGGGTAAAGGCACATCCTGCGACTGCATGGGCTCCGGCTGCGACTCCGACTCCGACTCGGACTCTTCATCATCACTAAACGATACACCCGGTATAGGAATCCGATCGTCCAGTTGGTCCAGTACGTCCTGGAACTTGGACACCAACAATGCCGTACTGGCAGCACTGACTTCCTCTAAATACTCCATCATGCGGGTGATCAACTCATGGGAATCCCCGGTAGACACGAAACAGATCGGTGCAGCGTCATAGCCAGGTACGTTGCTGGAAATACTGACACTGAGGGGAATATGGCGCTGCATCCACTGTGTTTTCGCTGAAAACAGGTCCATGGGCTCCAACAGGGCCTCAAAATCATAACACGCCCGGTAGGGAAAATAACGGTCCGCCTCCGGTATGATGAGACCCTCATCGGCCAGTTCCTCGAAAATAGTAGGCGTATTATGATACACACCACCAGGAAATTTTCGCTTCACACTGTTGTCACAACTCTTCTCGTGTCGATGTAAGTCGGTGGAACGGTGAAACACCCGATGGCATTGGGCACAACTGTAAGACTGGGCGTACTGGCTCATATTGTAGATCAGCGAAAAATGACTCACGCCATTGTAGTCGAAAACATTGACTTTCATTGTAGAAGCATACCGTTCTGTTGAACGACGAACCAATTCAGCCACAAATGTATCCTCCTCGCATCGTAATCGGTATACAAAGATATTGATGTTGAACAGTGTTTCCACGTCATCCAAATTCTTGAAAGGAACTCCACGGAAGTGCCGCTCATCCAAGTCTTGCTGCTCTAAATACTGTTCCCAATAGTCATTGGCCACTTTGTGACAAGCCTGGGGGTCACACTCGTCCACATGCACGGCCAAACACCGAAACAGACATTTCCGGTCTTTGTAGGGCCCATGTACCCCTACCGTTAATGCATACAGTCCGGGTCGATGAAGCAGCCAAGGGGGGAGTAGTACAGGAGCACCGATAGGATGATTTCTCATTTTCGTGACGAAAAATGTGACGTTGGTCACCATTTCCACAAGCCATTGGGTATTGGGGCGTTGCAACCGCGCCCATTCCAATGGATCCAACGTAGTCAATTGGGCGAGGAGTGGCTCCAGGGAAATCGCATCCGTCACCGTGAACGGCTGGTCAAACACATAGGTATTATTGCTGGGATAATAATACCGCACCTGATCCGTCTCCTTGTGCCGTAAAATATACCCGAATGTCATATTCAACTTGAACGCTGTGACCTGGTCTGTGAAAATGTTCTCAGCATAAGTAGACAAATACGTGAGGTCCTGCAGTCGAAAGTTATACAAGTCCAATAGACGACGGTCACGGTGAAAACAATGGCGTATGGTAGCCCAGTGTCGTTGGTAAATCTCACTCACACGCTCGTCTTCAGGCAAGACTTCAACCGGAGGTGCTGCTGGGTCCCATGGAAAATCTTCTCCACGTCTCATGCTTTCTCTCCTCCTCTCATCCAAACACACTGGTCAGGCAGGTTGGTCAGGCAGGCAGGCAGGCAGGCAGGCAGGTAGGCAGGCAGGCAGGCAGGCAGGTCAGGCAGGCAGGCAGGTCAGGTAAGTCAGAGAGGTACGCAAGGTAGTGCAATGAATACACCCAATCCACTAAAAATCACCTCCTTTTATACGTTTTTCTGATGCCATCACCGCCATGTTGTATTACAACATGGCCGCCAATGCCGCCATCTTGTATTACAGCATGGCCGCCAATGCCGCCATCTTGTATTACAACATGGCCGCCAATGCCGCCATCTTGTATTACAACATGGCCGCCAATGCCGCCATCTTGTATTACAACATGGCCGCCAAGGCCGCCATCTTGTATTACAACATGGCCGCCAATGCCGCCATCTTGTATTACAACATGGCCGCCAATGCCGCCATCTTGTATTACAACATGGCCGCCAATGCCGCCATCTTGTATTACAACATGGCCGCCAATGCCGCCATCTTGTATTACAACATGGCCGATGCCAATGCCGCCATCTTGTATTACAACATGGCCGCCAATGCCGCCATCTTGTATTACAACATGGCCGCCAATGCCGCCATCTTGTATTACAACATGGCCGCCAATGCCGCCATCTTGTATTACAACATGGCCGCCAATGCCGCCATCTTGTATTACAACATGGCCGCCAATGCCGCCATCTTGTATTACAACATGGCCGCCAATGCCGCTATCTTGTATTACAACATGGCCGCCAATGCCGCCATCTTGTATTACAACATGGCCGCCAATGCCGCCATCTTGTATTACAACATGGCCGCGAATGCCGCCATCTTGTATTACAACATGGCCGCCAATGCCGCCATCTTGTATTACAACATGGCCGCCAATGCCGCCATCTTGTATTACAACATGGCCGCCAATGCCGCCATGTTGTATTACAACATGGCCGCCAATGCCGCCATCTTGTATTACAACATGGCCGCCAATGCCGCCATCTTGTACACCGCCATCTTGTACAACATGGCCGCCAATGCCGCCATCTTGTATTACAACATGGCCGCCAATGCCGCCATCTTGTATTACAACATGGCCGCCAATGCCGCCATCTTGGTACCACACTTGACCTCAGTGACCCCTGTGACGTCATAGTTACATCCGGGTGAAATGTCGTTCCATTTACGCTTACACTACTACTTAGCCATGTGATCCAAGGACCAGGCTCGACCTGCTACCACCTGACTGTCTGAGGTGAAAATTCTAGTATTCTAGATGTTTTTGAAGAGGTATGTCTCCAAATGTTATCCATATATAATAACCAATGCAGATCGTTAGTTTAGGGGTAGCATACCACATCTTTTCAATCCCTATTTGGAATCTAAACATGGGGGCGGAGTATGGTCTATCTGATATATTTATTATGTGTCCAGCTGGAGATCTGAAAATTTGTACTTTGATCCTCGTCTAATGAAACAAGCAACCCCGATTTCACATATTTGTTACGCTCGTTTTTGAACTGCGTGATTTTAAACTTCGCTGCGCGTTTTTTTTAAATTTTAAGATTGCGCAAGCATTTCAAAATTGCATTTAAAAACCGCGCAATGAACAATTTTGAAATTGTTCTACACTCAGTAGAGTATCTGATAAGATCAAACAGGGCGGAAGAGTCGTCGGGAGGAGAAAAATAAACGAAAGAGAAGTAAAAATAACTGACAAAAAACAGTGGTCATCTCACATAATAAGTTTTGAAAACACAAAAGTGTGTATAAAGAGGGGAAATGGCCTTTCAAATAACCCGTATGACATTTTGATAGCGCCATCTCTTCAACAAGGGAGGTAATTTAGAACCGAGTTCTAGCTTGTATTGGCATGTCTTTGAAATTGGCGGATCTATTACACACGCGTTGTAGTTGTCTAGCCAATTTAAGGTTAAGGTTATCGTGCTTTTCTTAACGAACCGATAGATTAGTGGCGAATATTTTATAATAAATGGGAGAAATTCTGGATTAGTTTGTTTTGGTCGTACCGCAATCAGGTGATCTTTTCTGATATCTATTTTGATCTTTGTCAATTCACGAGATGAATAGCCTCGTTTAAGGAGTAACATATGCAACATCAAAGTCGGACTCGTTGTTGCAAATACGACGAAATCTAAGAAAATGAGACTTTAGTATACCGTGAAAAGTATTCATATGATGGCAGAAAAAAAACGATGTAATAATTGATGGCTATCAGTTGGCTTGTAATATACTTTGCTGTCGAATTTCTCAGAGGAAAAGTACGGGTTCCCTTATAGACCATGACATCAAGAAAAGACAAAACATGAAACTGAATATTGGGTTGTAGTCGTATATTCGATTTGTAGGAATAACGGGTGCCGATAAAATGATAGAAGTCTTGGATGGTCCCAGACCATACCCCAAAAGTATCATCTATATACCTTTTCCAAATCAAGGGCTGAATTGGACACTTCACAGGGATTCCTTCTCCCAGTCGGCCAAATATATGTTGGCGTATGCTGGGGAAAACCGCTTACCCATAGCAATGCCCTTAATTTGCCAGATTTTCTGAGGACCGATAACCAAATTATTCATACGGAGAGAAATATCAGGTAAATGGAAGTTTTTGGAAGTTATGCCGCCCATTCCTGTTAGCAAGGGCTTGAACGATGATAGTAAGACCGTAATCTGAATTAACAATAAATTCAGCCTAGATTAGTCCCCCATGAATTTAGATCGTCTTAATGTTTGGCTCCAGCATTGTGACAACAAAGCAAAAGTTGATTTCCTATACAGTGTATTTCCTAATACATTCCAATTAACCTGTTTTGCCCCAAAGTTGTTCAGTGAGATAGACAATCCATGCCACGGGTGTTGCCAAAGAAAAAATGCAGAAAGAACTCCAGCTAGAGTGCATAGCCGGTCCGTTCAATGAGAGACGTATTTAAATACTCAGAACTTCTCCTGTAGGCTCAAAAAAGCAGATGGTCAATTCAGGTTAATTCACCACTTGTCATATCCTATTGGCAATGATGTCAATGCTTATCTTGATCCAGAATTATGCACAGTGGCTTATTTAAAATTTAATGATGCAATTAACCTGGCGCTCATGGCATGTAAAGGAGCTTTGTTGGCCAACGCAGATATAACATCAACATTTAGGTTGCTTCCTGTGTGGCATGGAGATATTGATTTACTGGATTTCAAGTATCAAGATGAATTATACTTTGACCGGTGGTTTCCGATGGGATGGGAATTTTTTTTTCTTGAAAGTTGTGCAAAGATAGCTAGCGGTTTAGGCATGACTATTCATTTTCTTGAGGATTTCCTCTTAGTGGGTGGTGGTGGTGGTGACACTAAAGAAAAATTTCTTGAGAGGTCTTTAGCACTCTGTAGGGATATGGGTATACCAATAACCATACAGAAGAGAGTTGGGCCGGCGTCTGTACTCATCTATTTAGGATTCGAGATAGCCACAATTAACGTGTGTGTGTTAAGCTTCCTGTCGACAATAGATCGGCTGGCTACTCGCAGGTTCTCTCGCTCAAAACACACGAAGAGCTTATGCTCTCGGTTTAAAGTCGTTTGACAACTTTCGTTTAAAGTGTGGCCTACTCTCTGCAACAACGTTTGCATTTTCCATTTCCAATAGAGATGTAACTGATCAGGATCTTTTCGGCAACCATCCCTGCTAAGTATGGCCACAGCCGGGTTGTCCCGTTTCAAGATTGCAGTTTTTCGCAAGTGAGTATCGGAAACAAGCTTAGTGCAGAATACAATTTCTGCATGGTTCCCTTGACATATCTGGTTTTATTTGGGCAGGAGTTGCATTCAGCTGCGAATGACCTGGTTGGTTTTCTGAATGTCTTGTCAGCCGTTCCCTGGTGACAGGTGGCGCCACCGGGTGGATCATCTGGTTATAACGTTAGCTATAGTTGGGATTAATTCTGATTTCTCACCTTAGTCCTTATAATCATAACAACAGTGATTTCCAATGGCGTATTGTAATAATTGAAATGAATAAACGTGCATCACATAATGCCACGACCGACTTTACTAGAATTGTTCAAATCATGACAAAAGCATCAAATGTTTTGATCTGCTAGTACCTGGAATAGGAAAAAAGCGATACCCCAAATGGCAAGTACTGGTAACATCCTAAAAATAATCATTTCTAGCATGGCCAGAATATAGAATCTGGACATTTGCAAGGGATTTTCAAATCGATTTAAAAAGTATCGGTGCCCCTGAGCAAAACTAATTGCAAATTCATCGAAATGTCGGACATTGATGATGGTCCACAAATATGGTCGATAATCTGGAAATTTTCAGTTTAGTAGACCGGTTAGAAGATACGGACAGGAAGGAACGATTGGCAGCCAAGATGCAAATGAACGGAAACTCACAACATAGTAAAGTGTACCATTAATTGTCATTCTTCACGACTGCAGAGACGGGAAAGGCGAGTGTAGGGATGATGATAAGTTTCAGAAAGCCTGCAATATACATTTCAGTAACTGTTTCCATAAATTATCACATATGAGAATATATCTACATAGGAAAACCTCTTCAAGTAAACATTACAGCAGTGTTACCTCATTCATTGTTAATGAAAATGGGAACAATAAATTTGAAATAACCCAAAAATTCGACCGAAAGAAGCATGTATATTATTACTTTACGAAACAGGTCATCGCAGCATCAAATAGAAGTTTCAAAAGATGCCTCATTAGAAGACGGCATGAAGTTAAAGTTTGATACTTCTCATCTCTCTACCCATAATGGAAATATCGGAGGGGCCATACCCCACTCACAATTCTGGGTTTAGAATGCAGAAAGAGATAGGGTTCCGAGAGTGTCCCATCACAACCCTTCAGCTACCGATCTGCAGCTACTTATCACACAGTAATAACATCTGGATTCAAATACCTCTTAGAAATATGAACTGAATCTGCCACCAAAACTGGAAAAATAAAATTGAAAAAAAACAAAACACATAGTATTTTTTTTTTTTCGCAGAAGTTTCATACCTCGCCTTCGTGGACTGCCCCTGGATGAAATAAACATCAACAGCCATCTGGAAACCATGAAGACTGGAGCCTGGATTTTCGTCGGATTAGTGATGTTGGTTTTCGACAAAGCCGAATCCAAGCGCTCGTACAGTGGGTACGGGATCTGTACTTATTTGAGTGACGTGCCTTTCGATTTTCGTATCATATGAAATTCACATAAGGACCAAGTAGGCCTATATGGTCAAAAACGTTCAATGTTCTACTGACTTTTCTATGGGCTGGGTGATGTTATGGGCTTGTTACGTCTTTCAACCCGAGGGGAGATGCCCTCCATATTGACCCTCAGTGTAAGGAAACGCTTCCATGATCGTACCTTCAAACAGCCTCTAAGGTGTTCCACAGGACCAGACTCTGTTGTAACGATAAACTGTTGTTTATTCACTGGAAATGTCACTTGTGGTACAAAAGTTAATATACGAAGCAATTCCATAAGCCATCATGTAGAGACTCTATTACAATGAACAGTCTGTGTTCAACGGAGAAACAGAACTTAATTCTTTGTTAAGCATATATACTGTTCAGCAGACAAAACACTTGAATCAAACACTTATCCGATCATGGTACATGCTGCCGTTAAAAAATAGCGATATACCATCTTTATCATCTGACATGTTCCTTTTCAACAGCCAACTCACTAGCAGTAGAATTAAATCTTCAACAGTTCCTTTAATAAACGTGATCAAGTTGCTCCACGTGGGTTTAATTTATTCACACAGTAGAATTAAAATTCTTGAATGACAAGGACCCTTGAACGCAGCCCTTAATTTCACTAAATCTTGTTTGAGGAAACAGACTGTATTATCTACTTTAACACATGCACTGGCAAGAAACCTGACCTCTGTTGTTGGTCAAGTCTCCTGTTCATTACCTGGAGTAAGGATTCTGGCCCGGGCTGGATTCTCTCCGCCTCCAATAACATAAAGAGACTGTATACTGGGATAGAATACGCCATCTTGCTCCTGCGTATCACCCCAGTAAGCAGATTGGCATCATCTTCAATGCAAGGTTACTTCCTTTCGTGACCAGCTAGTAGCTTCGCCAAACGTCAGCCGTCTTGGCTGCGAAAACATCTTTTGCCAAGATCCTGGAGCATTTCTAGGGTGGGTGTCACACAACATAATGGTACAGGGGGGTTTTCTACAAGCCAATGTTTGCCAGAGGAGTCAGCACGCGATTTCAAGGATAGGTTTGAGGGTTTGTATGTCATACAAATGATTATATCTCCATAACGGTAATTACAGAAACTAAAGTACCTATGATTCCAGAAAAAGATTTTCCTCACACAGTCGCTGCACCAATGACATTAAAGTAGACACAAATTAAAACAACCACACCTAAATACTCCTTATGTAGAAATGCATGTAGTAAGGGTGTGGGGGAACATATCGGAATGTATCTTTGTGCAACGTATATAGCTTTCGTCGAATTTATCGTTGGCGAGCGGAACAAATATAAACCACAATATGCATGAGTACTTAACATACTATTGGCATTAAGCAAATTTAATAAATTCAAATTTATCAGCCTTTATATATGTTAATATCAGCAAAGGTGATGAAGCAGCATTTTATTCTTCTTCTGTGTTACAGTAATGGTATTTATAACGGAGCTTTACATTTCCCATAAGGGCAGATTATTACATATATAAGACATACTAAATTTGGATTAATTTGAATTTATTCATCAGATTATGACATCTCACAACATGGGCACCAAAACTCAGGGGTTGTCCAGTCGAGAGGATGGGTAGATTAGTTCATTAATGGAAATGAGTTCTTGGATTTTAAGAATCATCAGTCATCACCTACAAATGTATATTCGCTCGACAATAGCTTTTGTTGATCGATCTTTGGTCATCAATGCTGGATGGAGAATGACATTTTTGATTTTCTATCCATGGCTTAATATCTCCGGTGTGAACAATCTGTCAAATGTAGATGGGAACCATCCTTTGCTGCAGCTTATGTGAGGACCTAGCACTTTCGAAGTGATAGCACCCTACAGGAAACGAGTTTTCACAGGATGCAAACGTTTCACATTTTAGCTGGGTATTATTGTTCCGCGATTACTTATTATACACCGATGTTGCATCAGGACTTTGGGTTCTAGACGTGCTGCTGCGCGGGATGCGCAGTGAGTCCTTTCTGTCATTTCCAGAGAGAGAAGTCTCACCCTGTCAGTACTTGATAGGCAGAGAGTGTGCAATGCTTCGGACCCAACCATTATGTAATTCACTGGTAGGGATAGAATTTTCTTCGTCAGACAAACCTCTTCTCACACCAGTGCATTAATATGGGTGACGTAAAACAGGGTCCCTCTGACTGCAGGAGTTTCTGATTCTAAAGGTAAATTGCTTGGTTGTGCAACAGCATTCATTTGTCGGCTTCCTCGTACTACCAGAAGCTAAGTCAAATATTTCAGAAAGCATTAAAGTATATAACACTGACCATCCCTTCCAAGGATGATTAACTGCCAACCGGTGAACCCAGGGAGTTCCTCCATCTTCTATACACAAATAATATGAGTGTTCCCTGGCTGATCGTACAAAACCGGTTCTATGAGGGAGGCAACTGCTATCTCATAGGCGTAGGAAGTGGAAGCGTCTTTCCGCCTCCCCAGGTTTTGAGATCAATTCAGAACGCATGTAAATTATGTAACCGAGATGCAACGTTACCCAAGCGACATCTCATTGCATATTATCTGCAAACCGAATTTGTCGAGAATCTGAAGGCGTCTTCAACCTATAGCCCAAAAACCAAAGGTAGAGTTTGCGACCAGGTGTCACCACCTGTAGGTGCAAGTGGGCGAAACGCAATCCCAAGCGACATCTCTTGGCATGGTATCGGCATACGAACTTAGGGAAGAATCTGAAGAGGTGTCCTCAAGTTATTGGCCGAAAATCAAATTTAGATCTTGCCACCAGGTGGCGTCACCTGTCGGCGCAAGTGTGCGAAACACAATCCCAAGCAACATCTTATGGAATATGAATACCAAATTTGAGAAGAATCTGATGAGCAGTTGTCAAATTATTGCTCAGAAACAAATTTCGGATTTTTTTCACCAGGTGGCGCCACCTGTAGGCAGACGCAGGCGATTGCAATCTCAAGGGACATCTCATGACATGGATACAAAATTTGAGAAGAATCCGAGCAGGGTACTCTGGTTATTGCCCGGAAACCAAATTCAGATTTTGACACAAAGTGGCGCCACCTGTAGGCAAGTGAGCGAAGGCATTCCCAAGCAACATCTCCTGGCATGGTACATGCATGCCACATTGAAGAAGAATCCGATGAGTAGTTTTCAAGTTATTGCCTGGAAACAAATTTCATCACCAGCGGGCACCACCTGTAAGCAGAAGTGGATGAAACGCAATCCCAAGGGACATCTCATGAGAATTTGGGAAGAATACGATAAGCAGTTCTCAAGTTATTGCCCGAAAACCAAATTTAGAAGATGCCACCAAGTGGCGCCACCTATACGCGCAAGTGGACGAAACTCAATTCCAAGCGACATCTCATATGGCATTGTATATGCCTGCCAAATTTAAGAAGCGTCCGACGATCTTTTCTCAAGTTATCACCCGGAAAGGTGGGGTATTTCGGAAGAATCCGACAAAGCGTTTCAAAGTTATCGCTTGCAGCACGGAAGAAGGGAATGAATCCTAGTGGCGCCACCTACAGGCAGATCTTACTGAAACGCAATACTAATAAACATCTTGTCGCAAGGAATGCATATGCCGAATTTCGGAGGAACCAGAGAACGCGTTCCAAAGTTATTGCTTGCGAGAATTCGCATGAATATCCACAGAAGGATGGAACGAACCCTAGTGGCAACACCTTCAGGTAGATCATGCTGAAACGCAACATCAGTTGACATCTTGTCAGATGGAATGCATATGCCAAATTTCGGAGAAATTCGACATATGCATTTGGAAGATATCGCTTGTTAAGAATTTGAATGAACATCCACGGACGTTCACTGACACGAAGAAGCGAGACCCGTTTTAAAGTCCCAAATAGTATGTTCCCTGTCTGATCGTACAAAACTGGTTCCCGGCTGATCGACCATAGGAGATCACTCCACCCTCATATGTGCTGGCCACTTGCCTATGTACAAGTGCCTGTGAGAAGAATAAATTTTCTTCGCTTGAAAGGAAGAGATAATCTACATAGTCAAAAAGATGGTGATCACCAAAAAGGCGACGACAGTATCACCAATAAATGGTGATGAGTTAGAGCCATCACATATACCATTACCCCCATTATATGGTGATGGCCTCGCCATTTATTGGCGATGACCTGAAATTTAGACTGCTCGTCGCCATTTTTTAGTGATGACCAGGCCCCATCGCCAATAGATGGCGATGAAACGACCTCGTCACCATTGTCCTCACCAATAAATTGTGATGACAGGGCCTCGTCACCGATACATGGCGATGGACCATCACCATTTTTCTGACTGTGAACAGCCTTGAGATAGGAAGAAGATTAGATCCAGTTAAAGAATCGGTTTCCGTGCCAGTTTTTAATCAGGTTTCTATATTTCCGAAGTATTTATGTGGTGCTATGAATTCGGGTTTATCTCAATGTCCCCCATTGTAGCATTTGCCTGATAGAACAGCTCTTCCTGATTTCTATTAGTCATATATGACCCCACCTCTCTGAAAGGTATTAGAATGTTGACGTTTTAATCTGACTGATTATCAGCAGTGGCATAGCGCTGGATGATGCATTCGTTTCACTAAAATACTAAGTGAGATGGACAAAGATCTTTTATTCGAATGAAATATAGGTTGCTGTTGTTGTTGTTGTTGTTGTTGTTGTTAAGGCAAATGTTTTATCGTTTCAGCCATCAAGTCTACAATGTTCAGATTACCAGCGACCGTGATGAAAGGATCATATCTGAGATCATCGGCAGCCATGAGGTATAACCATCTTCTCTAGGCGAAACACGTCCTGCCCGAAGCTATACTCTTGGCCTCGCCTTTTTTTTGTTCGCAACGTTTCTTGGTATAGCCCTGATCGAGCGCTATTGACAAAACGAACGCCGTTTAAAAAATAACTTTCTCGAGCGAGCCAAAGAGTCGACCGGTATCTTTCAACAAAAGTGATCTGTAAAACGCGAAAGAATCATTGTAGAATCTGGGCTATTCCTAATCGGTTGATTGGTCAGTGAAATATAGCAGGCACGGGCGTACTTGTGACGGTGACATATGAGATTGAACGCATGAATTCATGAACAGGGTGTGAGGTAGATCTATGAAGAACACAGTTGCCCTGCTTGTGGATTATTTAATGGTAGACACATTCGTATACTTTCAATAAATTATGAAAATTGATTAACTGCGGAGGCCCATATATGACATCGACTTCTTTTATAATTTTTTACATTTTTTATTTCTTTGGGGATTTTCTTCATTTTTCGTCTATTTTCTACAAACATATTTTAGTTTATCACATACTTTCTTTAGATTTCTGTCATTCCTGGTAACGTCATAAATGTATTTATCGTTATTTTTACCGAAAACCATACAAAATTCTTTGAAACGTTTCAACCGCGGTGTAAACATTTCCACCGCGGAAAAAAAACTTTACACCGCGGAATAAAGCTTCCCACTGAGGTTGAAAGGTTTCCACCGTGGATTAAAGGTTTACTCCGCGGTTTAAAGGTTGACACCGCGGTTTAAAGGTTTACTCCGCGGGTTAAAGGTTGACTCCGCGGTTTAATGGTTTACTACGCGGTTTAAAGGTTTACTCCGCGGTTTGAAGGTTGACTCCGCGGTTTAAAGGTTTACTCCGCGGGTTAAAGGTTGACTCCGCGGTTTAATGGTTTACTCTGCGGTTTAAAGGTTGACTCCGCGGTATAATGGTTGACTCCGAGGTTTAAAGGTTGACCCCGTGGTTTGAAGGTTGACTCCGCGGTTTAATGGTTTAATCCGCGGTTTAAAGGTTGACTCCGCGGTTTAATGGTTCACTCTGCGGTTTAAAGGTTGACTCCGTGGTTTATATGGTTTATACTCCGCGGTTAAATGGTTTACTCCGCGGTTTTAAGGTTTACTCCGCGGTTTAAAGGTTGACTCCGCAGTTTAATGGTTTACTCCGCGGTTTAAAGGTTGATTCCGCGATTTAATGGTTTACTCCGCGGTTTAAAGGTTGACTTCGCGGTTTGATGGTTTACTCCGCGGTTTAAAGGTTAACCCCGTGGTTTAAAGGTTTACTCTGCGGTTTGAAGGTTGACTCTGCGGTTTAATGATTTACTCTGCGGTTTAAAGGTTGACTCCGCGGTTTAATGATTTACTCCGCGATTTAAAGGTTGGCTCCGCGGTTTAATGATTTATTCCGCGGTTCAAAGGTTGACTCGGCGGTTTAATGATTTATTCCGCGGATTAAAGGTTGACTCCGCGGTTTAATGGTTTACTCTGCTGTTTAAAGGTTTACGCCGCTGTGTAAACGTTTCCAGCGTGGTGTAAACGTTTCCACCGTGAAGTAAACCTTTCCAATGCGGTTAAAGTTTTACTCCGCGGTATTGTAGAAAGATAAGAAAGTGTAGCAACTCTGGTCTTGTTCGGCTTGACATCTATGGGAACGAATTTATTTGAGTCAAAGATGACAAACAAATTTTTTTCGGGAAACTGTTTTTAAACTAGAGGCCACGGCCACACTTGATCCCATCGGCCTAGTGTGAACTTGCCGTCCCTTTCACATGAGCAATATAAATCTCTGGTATAGACAGATAAAGGGCATTGAATAAGGGGAAACAGAAGTAGTTGAGGGGAAAACAGTCATGGTTATTTGTATGGAAAGTGGGCTAGAGACAACTAGATATAAAAGGGGCGGGCACCCACCAACCACCCGCTCTGATAAGAGGAGCATTAAAGTTGCTCTCAATTATGTGTAAGGAAATGTTCACATGTATTGTTGGTTAATGTAAAATGTTAAAGGCATAGTACGATAGGCCCAGGTGTATTATACGGACAAGGGACATATTTACCAAATACAAAAACGTGGGTCTGTGCCTTATAAATTGAAACCTTTTGGGGTTGCATTTATCCCAATATTGCAGTCAACACACAAATTTCAGCTTCTGCCAAGATATATTGGAGATATATATGCTCAAAGACAATATATGAGGGTCGGGTGAGGGCTAGTTTGGGAGATAGAGGGTGCGGCTCGGCGACCTGGGGATGGGGACATGCTCTCCTTGAGGGTAGTGTAGGTGTGCTGACATGAAAACAATAGAAAGCTCCCTGTACATGAAACAACCACACTGACAACTGCATGCCATCATCTGTCAGACCGAAAAAACACAAGGTGGAATTCAATTCAATTCAGGAAACTAATCATATACACAGTGTGCAACCAAACTTTAGGAACTCAGTTGTAATTAATATAGTAAGTTACAGATGTGGACACAAATGGTTCCTGCAGAAGCTTTAGGGTAAATCATATGATGTGAGATACAATTATTTGATAGCAAAATTGATAGAAATGTTGTCCTTCATTTAAGATGACACGAATTTCAAAAACCAGGGGTTCAGTACTGCGGGGATTTCCCGGCAAGTTATTCCATATTATACTTCTGAAATAAAATATGGTTCATGCAAAAGCTTTAGGGTAAATCATATGATGTGGAATAGAATGATTTCATACCAAATTTGAAGGAAATGTTGTCCTTCATTTAAGGCGACACGAAATTCAAAACTAACATGGTTCGGTACTGCGGGGATTCCCCCGCCAGTTATATCATACGAGTGCTCATTCACCCCCATGGGTTCATTCACCCCCATGGGTTAGTTTATAGGGATAGGGAGATCGCGTGCCCTTTCTATACTACTCATCGCGCATGCTCAGTCGACCCATTCTACTGTAGGGTGCAAGCCTGGCCCATGGAATCTCAGGTAGCAAAAACCCCAGGTCTCTCGCCCTACCCTATCCCGCGCCACACCTATAGGGATAGGGAGATCGCGTGCCCTTTCTATACTACTACATCGCGCATGCACAGTCGACCCATGTGGATATTTTTCGTTATGTTGCCATGGAAACCACAAAAACCACCAAAATGTCCCATATTTCAATAGGCTTGTGCTTTGCCACCCAACAATGTTGTATACCAAATTTGAAGTCCCTAGCTGCAACGGTTCAACTTTGAGAGCGGTCACGTCACCATGTGGATATTTTTCGTTATGTTGCCATGGAAACCACAAAAATCAACTAAATGCACCCAATTTCAATAGGCTTGTGCTTTACCACCCAACAATGCAGCATACCAAATTTGAAGTCTCCAGCTGCAACGGTTCACCTTTTAGAGCGGTCACGTCGTTATATGGATATTTTTTGTTATGTTGCCATGGAAACCACAAAAATCAACTAAATGTGCCGAATTTCAATAGGCTTGTGCTTTACCACCCAACAATGCAGTATACCAAATTTGAAGACTCTAGCTGGAATGGTTCACCTTTTAGAGCGGTCACGTCGTTCATCCAGCCAGCCATCCAGCCAGCCAGCCAGCCGGACAGAGTGACGACATGATCCCATCCGGCATATATGCCGATGGGATAAAAAATCTGTTTTTTTAATGTATATTTATTAATTTTCACCATTTATGGGAGATATACGTATGCATCTACCATCATACATGCATATTCCACAAGCTAGGTAACTGCGGTGGTGAAAACCCCATTTTGTCCCGAGGAGATGCGAGGTGACAATTTTCTGGATAATTTACTTTGAATTATTCCATATGAAACCTTTTTGAGAAATATGACGGAAACTGATCCTGATAAATAAATACGTGCTTCTGTTAAGTACTATTTATTTGTTTAACTGGCCCTTCAATTACAGATCGATGTCTGGCACCAAGACCGATGGATCGGCGGTAATGTTAGCATCCATCTAACTCCCGACGTGATACCAAAAATGGTGAAGCTCTTCAGAGAAAACGGATTGCGATACCAACTCATGATGGAAAATGTACAAGAGTAAGTTTGTATTTTACAGTAACGTTAAACAGAAATGAATTATCATAATTTATAAATAAACCTCAAACTACCAGTTCAATGATATTTTCCCCTTCACCATTCAAGTTAAGTACTACATAAAAGTTCCGTCATTTTCCTTGACCTAATAAATGAGATAAATTCTTCAAGCCGCACGTGATGTCATATAGCCAATTAAGATATGAGCTTGCCACACCGTGAAGCGAGGAGTAGCCAATCAAAGAATTTTGAAGAGGACATAGAGGCGCACTTTCCCTAAATATGGACCACGGACTATTTATAGAGAGCTATGTCATCACCACACCGTATTTTGATATGTGTGAACATGTGTGATATTCGGTCAAGGTTTAATGTTCGACTTGGGTATGCGAAGATGAGACGTTTTGTTTTCATTAACGATCCAAATCGCCGCGCGATCGCACGGACTACATTCAGCAGTTTCCTCAGACAAATTTGGAAGAGTGAAGTTAAAATTTATCGTCCCTTCTTCTATTGTACAGCCACTGGATAACGAGCCGATAATGTTGAGATGTGAGATGGTGCTCTAGTCTTTGCAACCAGGGAAGTTGTTCCGATAGACTCCACGCGGTGTCAGTGAACATGTTGTTGAATGCGTGCATGATGATCACGGTGTTTCGTCAAGTAACCTTGACCTGCAAATTCATTGATGAATCTGGAAAGTAGTTCCATACTGGCACTGCGCGTTTGATTCGCCGATGTGTATCGCGCGCTTATCCCATATAAGTTTGTGGGAGGACCATCCCTGTAGGTTTTACCGTACGATTAAATATATGGGAATATATTTTCCACATGCTTTTAGATATATATCCATCGATGCTTACAAACCTAATGGAGGTCCCAAAAATAGATTGTGATCAGCATCGATGCCTTAATGTATTATTTCTTAAGGTTAGAAACTTTCTGCCTTCTTTCTTCTAAAAATTTTCTACATCTCTTCAGTGTAATTGACCAGGAGGAGGCCTCAATGGAAACTACCCGGGAACGGAGAGCGACGACGTTCAATCGACTGACGTTCAACTCTCACCAAAAGGTGAAACTGGCGACGAAGTCTTTATGATCATGATGATGAGGACTTATATTACATATATAAGGATACCGGTTAGCTTTCTTTGTATACCGGTCTCCTCCCCCCGCCCCCGAGTATCTTCCTTCGTCTATATATGAATCCAGGCATCGCCTTGACTTAGGCCTACTCTAGTATATGGACTGGAACGCATATTGTGAAGTGGGGCCCATGTTATATCCGGGACCTCGGGCTGCTGATCAATCATATGATGCTGCTTCAACGGCAAAACTCGGAATTAGTGCTTGATTTGGGCGACGGGATACCGAATGTCGCATTTGACGCCCATCCAGAAGTCGTCAGCCCGCCAGCGTGATTCATCTCTCTAGAACATTAAATATGCATGACTTCAGGTCACCGGATGCGACAGTAGTATATAAACCGCAAATCAGCTCGCTTATGCGGAGGTAGAGATAGGTGGATGAGTAGGGACGTGAGGAGGGAAGGTTGACCCTTGACCTTGGACGTTGATCTTTGAACTTGAGTCTTGACCATTCCGATTCGAGGTCACTATTGGGATTCTATCGATTGGGCTCATGCTGTAGAGTACGACTGGAGTGATCTCATTCTAAAAGTAATTTATTTCCAGCTGAACTGGATAGCTACATAGTGCACCCTCAGGGCCGTTGTGCGACTTCAGCCGACGTCATCACCTGCATGTGCACTATTAAGGACGCCTGCCCTGTCGTGAAAACATTTGATGATATGAGACGTCATTCTGCGTTGACTGTGATTTCATCGATAATAGAGAAAGCTCATATTCGGACACGCACTCGGGACTGATCTTACATACACCCTTATCGAGCTAGTCATTGTGTAGATTAATGGTCATGGTTTTACTTTGATATGATGGTGCGCCTGTGCTCTGGTGAAGAAATATAGAAAGTTCATATCGGGTCGTAAACCCTACACTGGCCCATAGGGTGACTAGTGGCATGGTTCTTTTCAAGCTCTCTTTGTGTACAATTTCAAGATCGTTGTATGTCCGATGACGTACACTACGCACATGCGCATTTTCTATAGGAGGAGGAGAAGTGAGCAGGAGGAAGAGGAGGAGGAGTGGGAAGTAGAACAGGGATAATGAGAGACAGCCGCCGTTGTAACGCGGTAACGCCCTCAAGATCCGTCTGAACACATTGATGCTCCAACGCTAGTGCGTAAGATTCCCTACACATATACACACACATCGTACACGCAATCAGATGAAAGATAGAGAGAGAGAGGCAGAACAACAACAACAACAACAACAACCATAATGCTAGACGCATCGCCGGGCGTGTTCGCTCTTGTTTAAGGAGAATCCAACATTTGATAAGTCTATGTTCATCGTCCGTTTGCTCTGGTCGAACCCTAAACGTCTTCGGATAGTTCATGATACAGTAACATGTCGTTCTACAGCTGTTTCCGCATTTTCAGAAGCTCTGTGGATGGTAATCCCATATCGTCTCCCAAAGTTGATGCTTGTTTTTTTTCATGATGGGTTGATGCGTGGAATCGTCCTTCAGTTTCAATGGCAACAGGCTAGATGTACGCCTCTTGTAAGTTATCCTGTCCGGCGTCCTCGATCGCTATTCATTTGCAGCAGAAGACATACCCACGTTACTTCTTGGATGTCATCCAAGATCGTGAAAAGATGACATTGCGGTTCATTCACATTCATATAACGAAAACACACCTCCATCCCATGGTGGGTTTCGATGTGTCTCCATCACAAAATAGAAACACTATTGTTTATGTGAACTATCATCGATTTTATTTCTCCCAAATATTTTAGGCCGTTCCTAAACTCGCTCTTCTCGAGAAAGAACAAACAACTAACAAATAAATTTAGCTTATATCCACAACATTGTTCTGGTCTCGCGCAGTCTCCCACAGTCGTACCCCTCGTTTACTACGAACCCACACGTGTACCATAATTCCATAGCGTGTCCAATTTCCAGGTCAAATTTTCAAAAACAGATAATTTCATTGGCTTGTTTACTCATGTGACGTAATGCTTTGTGAAGCTGGAATAGGGTCAAATACATGGAGAATGAAGTCAAAAGGCTAAGGGTATTTTGTAATGAAATGTGGTTTTTCCCTAGCTCGGTAAGATGGTTTTCTCGCCTGCGAAGAGCTGCTTCGGTGGTTCCAGATTCCCAGATAGCACACTAGCGTTGAAACAACGTTGATATATGGTCGATACCGTTAAAAATGGTTATAGCATTAGCAAGCATAGTTTAAAACAATATTTTGGTACCATCGATACCGTCAGTTCGTTTGGTGGTTATCTCGAGCACGTTGAAACAACGATGGTATATAGTTGATACCATGGCGTCATTTTAACAGAGAATCGTCGTCGTTTAATGTAGATGCCTTATGCCGAGGGCGCATTCAAAAATGCGCTTTCTCTCATATTGATGACGTCACAGTCAGCGCAGAATGAAATTACAGTCTCCACTCCAGTTTTATTCTACACAACGAGAGATTCACTATCACGCTCAATATATTTGGACCATGTATGGCCCACATCTCGCCAAAAACTCTCACAATAGGCATCCCTAGCGAGGGCGCATGCGAGCGATGACTTCACCGTTTAAACTCACACAACGGCCCTGGAATCACTCCAGTCGTACTCCGCAGCGTGAGCCCAATCTATAGAACTACTTTTCGGATTTTTAGCGAGTTTTCTGGATTATTTTTTTCAAGTTTTATACTACCTCAATCCATGTCGCCTAAGGTCATGAAGAGACATAAACGAAGGTGGAGAGTTTATAGGATTTCAATTTATTAAGATTGCATGCCACAAGAGGGTAAGACAACTATACGGACCTGTTCGGATCATTAGACTACCATCTTAATGCTTCGAAAAAACGGTCCTCCAATAACAAAAGTTTAAACGTTTGGAATCCAAAATCGACTGGACGATACTTCTTCGGATTATAGGAAATGTACACACCTCGGCTTAGTTTCCAGTGCAAATCAACGTAAAATAAATAATTACTTATTCTGGACATGCAATTATTATGATTGTCATATCTTATGTACATGTAGTAAAGAATTAATGGAATTACGTAAATAACCATTAAACCGGCGTATTACACAGATAAACAACTTCCTCGTTCAGCTGGCGAGGAAATGTACAAGATGTTCTCAAAGAAACATTGGGACGACTTTGGAAGGTAGAAGAATAAAAGCATTCAAGGTAAGTCATGCGAGTTCATCACCCGCATCTTCTCAGGTATCTCCAGGGACCTGTATCCCTCGAAGGAAATGGACTCCACGTTGGTCATCTACTCTCTAAAAAAACTTGAGTGAACTGTTCCACTCAAGTTTGAGTGAAATGTACCTATTCACTCAAACTTGAGTTACTTTTCACTCAACTTGAGTTACTTTTCACTCAACTTGAGTTACTTTTCACTCAACTTGAGTTAAAACCAGTCAAGTGGGATCAATTTCCAATCTTATGCTTGAGTGAATGTCACTCAAGTTGAGTGCATTTAACTCAAGTTGAGTGAAAAGTAACTCAAGTTGAGTGAATCTCACTCAAGTATTGAGTGGGATCAATTTCCACTCTTACTTGGGTGAAATTTCACTCAACTTCTTTTAGAGAGTAACATTCGACAGATCCGGAAAACATGACGTCACTGGGACTATATAACTCAAACGTGCGACATTTTCAATGTTAAAACAGATAATTTATTATTTTATATTTTTATGGATGAGGACATTCCACATAAATTTGAGATCCGTACTGTATAATTTGCACATTGGCGCTTCATACGCCCGTGTTAGTGGTGATCTTTGAGTCGCGAGTATCTGGAGATTTATGGAAAAGTCATGCTGGGATCATCCGAGCCAAAAATCGGGCCCTTCGTAGATTTCCGTTCGGCAGTTCCGAATGGCGAGTTATGTGTTTGCCCCTGTTACATGTATAAAGCTGACCATTGTCTGATAATTCATCTTCACAACTCGTCTATATATTATGAACGTATGAAAGATGCTTCGTGGCATACCGTACCTTCCAGTTATAAAACACTTTGTTGGTCAGTTCAAATTAAAGCAAAAAAAAAATCAGGAATTCCATTGGTTGAAAATTGTTCAAGGAAAATCCAACCAATCATACAGTAGCATAACAAAATCCGAGTATTCCAAGGTTTATTTATATCGACATACCAGTTAAAATTTGTTTCGTTATTTTGGTGTAAGACGGAGAGCCAATCATACAGTATCTAAATAACATCCGAATATTCCAAGTTCTTTTTATGTCGACATCTTAGTCAGATAAATTTCCGAGTAAAGCGACGCACTGGGTGATACAAATATACTGTATGTATGATGGCCGATTTGCGGCATGCTGACTTCGTGTCGTGGCATGCGCGCGGTGGTCCTTCTCGGCCATCATATGTCCAGTTCATTGTACCAGTTCGTTGTTTGAGCCCTTCATTCCAGTATATTCTTGTTTTCAGATCAGCAATGGTCCCAATAAACCCATCATCTTCATCGACGGCGGATTTCACGCACGAGAATGGATCTCCCCCGCCACTGTCATTAACATCTTGTACCGGGTATGCAATTGTAATCAAGTAGATACAGTTCGACTCTACGGGTGACAGCGTCGTGTCATCATCCATACCATTGGCTGCCAATGAAACCATCTTTGTTCCGGGGTTAATCATAACTAAATATGTGACATCCAGCACTTGAATACATGATTTCTGCTCACCAATTGTCAGTGAGTCGAGGGGGTAAAGTGTGTTTGTATTCAGATATGACAGCAATGTTCTGCGGTGGTGGAATGAGACAGACATTATCTTTCTAGTGTTCTGAATATTAAACATAAATGTGCCGTCATCTAGCGATTTTCACAGTTCTGGATTGGTGAAAAGTACACGAATACCACTGGCAGTAAACATTAAATTGCTTAAACACACATATGAAGATGAACATATGAGCATATATCACTACAGTAGCACAATAATCTTGGGAGTCACATAGACCATGAAATATTCGGTATCATTTCGACACGACGATGTAGTTCTACCAACTGATGTGTGTGTGTCACGCCTATACAATCTCTTTTACTCGTTCTTTTTTTTCTTTTAATACCTTTATCAGAAATCCTCTGTACTTTCTTAGAAATAAAATATGGACAATGAATCAATAGAATATGTGCTTCGAACTGAAATTCGATGTTGCAAGGCAGGACATTGTCACTGCGGGGTCATTTCACTTCATGATAATGCCCTTCGGCATGGGTACATACTTTCGGTATATCTGAAACATACTTTTCAGTGACATACATATCCACGTCTTCCACTGGTAATAACGTTGTGTTCACTTCGGTACGGTACATTAGCGTAATGGTATGTTGGGTCGTCGGTTGTTGTACGTCTGCATTGTGCCGCTATGATACAATTACGGAGAAGAAGTAGTCATCGCTATGGTACCATACCGATGTGGGCAAAACGTTTTCACCAGTAGGAAATTTTGGTGCAGTTTATATTCGTGATTACTTTTGGGTGATTACTATGTTTTATTTTTCAGCTCGCTATGGATCAGTCCATGAGTTACCTTGTTAACTGGTTTGATTGGCACTTTGTACCGGTCGTTAACCCAGACGGGTACACATACAGCAGGACGGTGAGTTCATGCCATACACTCATCCTCTTACACATGCCGCAGAACGATGAGTTCATGCCATACACTCATCCTCTTACACATACCGCAGAACGATGAGTTCATGCCATACACTCACCCTCTTACACATGCCGCAGAACGGTGAGTTCATACCATACACTCACCCTCTTACACATACAGCAGGACGGTGAGTTCATGCCATACACTCGTCCTCCTACACATACCACACAACGATGAGTTCATGTCATACACTCGTCCTCCTACACATACCACACAACGATGAGTTCATGCCATACCCTCTCCCTCTCACACATACCGAAGAACGATGAGTTAATGTCATACACTCACCCTCTTAAACATACCGCAGAACGGTAAGTTCATGCCATACACTCGCCCTCTTAGACATACCACAGAACGGTGAGTATATGCCATACACTCACTCTCTTACACATACCGCAGAACGATGAGTTCATGCCATACACTCACCCTCTTACCCATACCACAGAACGGTGACTTCATGCCACATACTCGCCCTCTTACACATACCGTAGAACGCTCAGTTTATGCCATACACTCACCCACCGCAGAACGATGAGTTCATGTCATACACTCACCCTCTTACCTATACCACAGAACGGTCACTTCATGCCACACACTCGCCCTGTTACACATACCGCAGAACGGTGAGTTCATGCCATACACTCACCCTCTTACACATACCACACAACGATGAGTTCATGCCACACACTCACCCTCTTACACATACCGCAGAACGGCGAGTTCATGCCATACACTCACCCTCTTACACATACCGCAGAACGGCGAGTTCATGCCATACACTCACCCTCTTACACATACCGCAGAACGGCGAGTTCATGCCATACGCTCACCCTCTTACACATACCGCAGAACGGCGAGTTCATGCCATACACTCACCCTCTTACACATACCGTAGAACGGCGAGTTCATGTCATACACTCACCCACCGCAGAACGATGAGTTCATGTCATACACTCACCTTCTCACAAATACCACAGACCGATGAGTTCATGCCATACCCTCGCCCTCTTACACACACCACAGGACGGTGAGTTCATGCCATACACTCACCCGCTTACACATACCGCAGAACGGCGAGTTCATGCCATACACTCACCGTCTTACACATACCGCAGAATGGCGAGTTCATGTCATACACTCACTCACCGCAGAACGATGAGTTCATGCCATACACTCACCTTCTTACACATACCGCACAAACGGATGAGTTCATGCCACACACTCACCCTCTTTACACATAGCCGCAGAACGGCGAGTTCATATACACTCACCCTCTTACACATACTGCAGAACGGCGAGTTCATGCCATACACTCACCCTCTACACATACCACACAACGATGAGTTCATGCCACTCACCTTTACACATACAGAACGGCGAGTTCATGCCATACACTACCCTTACACATACCGCAGAACGGCGAGTTCATGCCATACACTCACCCTCTTACACATACCGCAGAACGGCGAGTTCACGCCATACGCTCACCCTCTTACACATACCGCAGAACGACAGTTCATGCCATACACTCACCCTCTTACACATACCGTAGAACGGCGAGTTCATGTCATACACTCACCCACCGCAGAACGATGAGTTCATGTCATACACTCACCTTCTCACAAATACCGCAGAACGATGAGTTCATGCCATACCCTCGCCCTCTTACACACACCACAGGACGGTGAGTTCATGCCATACACTCACCCGCTTACACATACCGCAGAACGGCGAGTTCATGCCATACACTCACCCTCTTACACATACCGCAGAATGGCGAGTTCATGCCTTACCGTCGCCCTCGTACACATACCACAGGACGGTGAGTTCATGCCATACAGTCACTGTCTTACATGTACAAGATGAGAGGATGGTAGGGTTTTTTCCAGTCGTTATTTTCTCGTTACACCCCATGGGACAGTACTAGGCGGTAGCGAGATAATGAGAGATAATGCCTATGATAAACGATAAATGTACATGAGTACTGATGGCATTTACAAATTTACACAAATATAAGCTATACATATAGTATTGGTATGTCCGAAATGAAATATCTACACGACAAAACAATTACAAGTGATTTCCGTCTTTTGTACTACTGACTATGGTACATTTCATTTCCGGATCAATGGCATTTATTCCTCCCAATGCAGATCTAGAATTTCCAGGAATTACATTCTTTTACTTTGTTGCAAATATAACCAACATTTTATTATTTATATTGCATTTCAAGACGGACAGAATGTGGAGAAAAACACGATCAAAACACCCGTCTTCTCCGTGTAGGGGGACCGATCTCAACAGAAACTTTGATATGCAATGGGGATGTAAGTACTGGTGCGTGTCATATATATATCGTCACCAGAAAAAATAAATGGTTGCCTGTGGTGAAATTTACGTTTGGGCTCATCTATTTGCATGATACAGTTTTTCGAAATGGCAATTCTTGTAGTGTTGTCAAGTTTTACAAGATAATTGTGTTGTGCTTAGAAATAAATCGTTTAATATACTATCAACTTTACATTGCCTCTTTGCAGATGCTGGGGCCAGTTCATATCCATGTCACGAGACCTTCCGAGGTACAGGTCCGTTTTCTGAACCGGAATCACGTGCCTTAAAAATTTACATGGAAGGCCTTCAAAAAAGAATCAAAGCGTACCTGACATTTCACGCTTACGGGCAGTATTATCTTTACCCCTGGGGATACGAAGGCTGCAGTCGAGGAAAACCAACAGATGCAGTCGATTTGGTAAATGAACAATTATCAAGGCAGTGATATTTTATCGAAATGTTTCCCTATTTCTGTAAAGATTTGAGAGGATGTCAGCAATCGATTTGATATGCAAAGAAGTAGAAAACTAAACCGTTTAGGCCTGGTACACACCCGGCCAAGTTTTCCTTGACAAGTGAGACCAAATTTGTGTGAAACTATTACGGCCATTTGCTATATCCTGCTCTGGTACCGTCATCGTCTATAATACAAGCTTGTAGGCATGGTAATGGTCACTACAGATTTCCATAAATTTAGTCTCACTTGTCAAGGGAAACTTGGTGGTGTGTACCAGGCCTTAGTCTTCATTGAAACCTTTTTGATTGCCTTGTGATTGTGTGGGATGTCTGGCTGGTGGAGACATCCCTGTGAACAATATAGAATATGAACCTGTTGGGTCGACGTCGTATACCTCTGCATCCTTTGGTCCTACCGACAGTGTATTCTATCATGAACATGACATGTTTTCGTTGTGCTTGGATCAACCTGGCCAGACAATATAGTCGTGTTAACACACATGGTTAAAGAAAATCAATTATATCTGGTTCATTTGATGATTTCAAACTCATTGGGTAATGTTTCGGTACTTGGACTTGACGGATATTTTGATCGGTGTCCGATACAACTTATTGTCATCGACGATCTCGTAGCGAAAGCCCAGTATGGTGTTATAATTTCGGAGCTTTTTACAAGAGAATTACATCACTACAACGCAGCATCAGCCGAATTTATCTAGAATTGTCGGTCAGCAACTCGTTTTATCTCACGACTCCACTGCTCGAGTAAAGATTCTGTCATTGGGAGGAGTATTAAACCAGGGCAACACAGAAGAACAATCGAGTGACAGTAAAAAGCAATAGCATACATCAATTGTATAAATGTCACTGGTTATGACATGGAAGGTGACTCTATCCATAAATGCCTATCTATAAGAGACTATTCTAACTAGAATATCAAAAAATATAATAAGATATAATATAATAAGATACCGGATAATATAATTTGGTGTGATGCACTGAATCCATTAATTTCAGTTGCACAATGTGCAATAACAATGTACACGAACAATTCGCAGGCGATTAGGAGAGATTGAGTTTCGAATCCCATTGGCGGCTTAATCACTAGCTCTCAAACATTATTTTGCTTCCAATATACGGACGTTTGAACATGCGTGTCGATTCTCTCATCCACACAACTCACATATGACAGAGCTGTGAATTAACTGTAATACTCTTTCTTGATGTGAGATACCTTGGCGTATGGTTTGTCGGAGAAAAATTGTCGAAATTTTAAACGACTGAACCTCAGTCATGAAGCTTTGCATTGATGATTGAATACTGCCACTTGATCTCCCTTTCTATCCCAAGCATTTGTTAGGCAGGATTAAATATGAATGCTCCAGAAAATGCAGATCGTCCACATTCTTATTCCCTATCTGAGAAATAGAAGTCTACTTAAATAGAATGTATATGTGACATTAACATAGGGAACAATCCTTGTGTGTGGCGGTAATACAGCCAATTTGTTCACTCCAGAACCTACAAATGTGACACCTCAAACCAAAATATATCTAATATATCGTGTGGATATATTTGGTTTGGTTACCTGTAAATATTTGGATTGAGGTGTCCTAAATTTGTTACAAGAGAAAATCCTCCCTATAACTCTCTCAAATATACCAAAATAGGCCATTGATCGAACATATCTCCATCCTATTACAACAGACCATAGCAAGTTTATCGAGGCTGATATCATCGATATTTCAGTTGTAAAGTCTAAGGAAATTCTGATTAGTCTGGTTCGGGATTGATAAATACACATTAGATTTATTACCATCATATACAAAAGAGTTTGCTGCATATTAAGCTCACATATCCTTTGACCTTCGACTTAATTTCGGTATAATTAGTATATTCCTGTATTCCTTCTTCCTATTTTGCAGCAAGACGTGGCTAGGTCTGCAGTGATGGCTATAGCTGATGCCAAGGAAGGTCTCCATTCTCGCTATACGGTGGGACAGTCCGGGTGTCTCCTCGGTTAGTATTAGGGAACCCTTGTTATGATGGGTTATCAACAAAGAACAAAATCTTCCGATTATATTCATAATCGTCCCAGCCTTACCCCCTTAACCTTGTAAACAAGATGTCATGTTAATCTACCAAATCAGACTGATACCACGTTTCACTTAACTTTTCTACGTATGATTGTGCCATGCGTTCGGATGATGTTCCACTCTCTGATCGGAGTTCACCTAAGTTCAGGCAATATCCAAATTGGAAACTGAAAACAAAAATGTCGCGACAAAGGCGGTTTCATGCCCATCGTACATGTACATGAGTATTTCTAAACCGACAGTAGACAGTCATCAGTATTAGAATGCCTGCTCGCGGCCTATCAGCGCTTGTCGCCCAGACACAGATCTCGTGAACGCCCACGGTGGTACAACTTTGAATAAAATCATGCGCCTCAGTTTCATTATTCATTGGATAATGCATCCGAATCAATCTATTTTTAGCCCACCATCATCAGATGGTGGGCTGTTCAAATCACTTTTCGTCCGTGGTCCGTCGTCCGTCAGTCAGTCAGTCCGTCCGTAAACAATTCTTGTTACCGCGATTTCTCAGGAACTACTGCATGGATCTTTTTCAAATTTGGTACACAGGTTCCCCTTGGGGTCTAGTTGTGCAAGAAACCTTTTCTGGTCCGATTCGAAAATCCAATATGGCCACCAGGCAGCCATCTTGGATTTCCCCATGAAACCTTGTTACCGCGATTTCTCCGGAACTACTGCATGGATCTTTTCCAAATTTGGTACACAGGTTCCCCTTGGGGTCTAGTTGTGCAAGAAACCTTTTCTGGTCCGATTCGAAAATCCAATATGGCCACCAGGCAGCCATCTTGGATTTCCCCATGAAACCTTGTTACCGCGATTTCTCAGGAACTACTGCATGGATCTTTTCAAATTTGGTACACAGGTTCCCCTTGGGGTCTAGTTGTGCAAGAAACCTTTTCTGGTCCGATTCGAAAATCCAATATGGCCACCAGGCAGCCATCTTGGATTTCCCCATAAAAGCTTGTTACCACGATTTCTCAGGAACTACTGCATGGATCTTTTTCAAATTTGGTACACAGGTTCCCCTCGGGGTCTAGTTGTGCAAGAAACCTTTTCTGGTCCGATTCGAAAATCCAATATGGCCACCAGGCAGCCATCTTGGATTTCCCCATGAAACCTTGTTACCGCGATTTCTCCGGAACTACTGCATGGATCTTTTCCAAATTTGGTACACAGGTTCCCCTTGGGGTCTAGTTGTGCAAGAAACCTTTTCTGGTCCGATTCGAAAATCCAATATGGCCACCAGGCGGCCATCTTAGATTTCCCCATGAAAATTTGTTATCGTGATTTCTCAGGAAGTACTGCCTGGATCTTTCTCAAATGTGGTAGACAGGTTGCCCTTGTGGTCCAGTTGTGCAACATACCTTTCTGGTCCGATTCCTAAATCCAATATGTCCATCAGGCGGCCATCTTGGATTTCCCCATGAAACTTTGTTATTGCGATTTCTCAGGAACTACTGCATAAATCTTTATCAAATTTGGTACACAGATTCCCCTTGTGGCCCAGTTGTGCAAGGTACCTTTTTTGGTCAGATTCGAAAATCCAATATGTTTGTCAGGTGGCCATCTTGAATTTCCCCTTGAAACACTGTTATCTTGAATTCTCAGAAAATATTTCATGGATCTTTCTGAAATTTGGTACACAGGTCCCAGATGGGGCCTAGTTGTGCAAGATAGCTTTATCGGTCCGATTCGAAAATCCAGTTAATATGGTATTCCCGAGTTGTGACCTTGCATCACAAGAGTTGGTGGATCAAACGGTGGGGCATATTCTATATATTGACTATACAGAATATCCATATCTTCACCTTCCATATCAAGGAGTTCAAATAATTCGGAATTAAAGTGTATTTAGTCCATGCAGTTGCAAGTGAACTGCCCCACCCTTTCGTCTGCCGGCGGGTCAGCTACATGAGGGACGTCACTCTTGTGACACAATGTCACAACTCGACAACTGTAAACTACTGCATGTTTCGATCCATGGGAAATAATCAAGATTCAGACACTTTCAAATTCGAAGTTTCAACATTACTGCGCGGACCGGATGCCTTCAGTAATAAGTATTGTACCATCTTACTATTTTCGAGCATGGTATCTTAAAAGAGATATCTCAAACTAGTCCAGTAAACAGAACAGAATTAGCATTCGTTCCAAATTATAAAATCTTAAGTATGCCAAAGTGTCAAAGAGATTTTTCTTCGCTTCCAGTACCAAATGATGACACGTGCAAAAAAATAAATAAAATAAAAATACTACAAAACGAAGACGAAGGATCCTCCGTACATGTACATTCACTTTCAGGCTAACTTTGCTCATTTCTCTTGTACTATAACAACCGACATAAGTTCACTTTCTAGAAATCTTGAAACTTCTGAAACTTAGAAAGATTATATCTTGGTGTTTTCCAGTGTCCCTTTTTTGATCTTTTTCGCTCAGATTCGAAATTCTGTAAACAAAATTACAACTCAATCGTCTCAGTAACAATGGACAAAAAGATCCTCTTGTCATTAGCATACAATTATCGGACAATGGTGGGCGCCAAGATCCTTCAGGATCTCTCGTTTACTGTTCTTGGATTTTTTGGGGGGTTTTTTTCTACCCAATTTTCGATTTCACATAAGGTACCTGTATATTTTGACGGATGATTGAAGGAGAGCTTACCAGCAAGATATATGAGAAATCAGCGGAACAGAAGCAAACCAGAATTAACAAAGAATGCCTGATTGGTCGTGACCTAATTTTGATGTTTCGTGGTCACTAGGGCAACATCGACTTTTGTGCCCATTACTGGTGTTCCAATTGAAAGAGCATTCCATAACATTGATATATTTTGTGATTACCTCGAATCTCAGACTTCAACAGAACGTTCCGGAGTGAGCCTATGGGCCCGTGTAACCTTGCACAGTTCAATTTTCGTTTTTGGTTTCTCAAAATCGAAAATTGAAATTTGACCGTCAATTTTCAATTTTTGATTTTGAGAAACCAAAAACAAAAAACGAAAATTGAATTGTGCAAAGTTACACGGACCCCTATGCTTTCAAATGTTAATGTATCTTTAGGCTAGATTTTATTTTATTTCTTTTCCAGGTCGCGCCGCGGGTGGTTCCGATGACTGGGCCAAAGGTATTGCTGGGATAAAATACTCCTACACCGTGGAATTACCCGACCAAGGAGGATATGGTTTCCTGTCGCCTACAAACAAGATAAAACCCGTCTTCAAGGAAACCTTTCAAGGCATCCGAGCATTCGCCAATAGACTAAAAGAAAAGGAAAAGTTGTAAAATAAAAACCGGGGCTTGGAATAAAGGCTGCTACAACGATAAATCTGACCATTCATTGTTACAGAAATAACATTGGTTTTGTGTGGAAGTGGCCTGGATTAAAGTTTGGCGTAAAGTTTGTTTCTTACCTTTCGTAGTTTGACAACAACCTAAGTAGTATAGAAAAGCTATTTAAAGTCATATTGACCTCTTTGCACTTAAATGACCTCAAGAATTTGCATATTGGAGAGAAAATCTACCTCCCAACACAGAAGAGTTCCAATTGTTACCTTTCTAGGGGGAGGTAACCCCAGGTCACTATAGTTCCGGCAAAGGGGCCCTGGGCATGTATTCCTACGCGGTGATGCGGTCTGGCGGTGATGCGGTCGCGGAAAAAAAAATCCGCGGAGAAAAAGTAGTCGCCAGACTTCAAATACGCTGCATGGTCCGATTGGGTCGAGTGAGGTATCAAAGTGAAGCATTCGTGAAGGGGCATCCGATGGGCTGGGTGCGGGGTTGAAATAGCGTCATTCTGCGCATGCGCGGTGGCCAAAGGGTATGGAAATAGACATTTTGGGGTCTAGGTGGGCCACTAATGGTCCGATGAAGTCGCATGAGGTATCCATGTGAAGCCTATGTGAGGGGGCATCTGATGGGCTGGATGTGGGGTTGAAATATCGTCATTCTGCGCATGCGCAGTAGACCAAGTGTATGGAAATAGACGTTTTCGGGTCTAGGTGGGCCACTCCTGGTCCTATGGAGTCGTATGAGGTATCAATGTGAAGCCTATGTGAGGGGGCATCCACCAGGACTAGTGTCTCGGTCGTTGTCAACATTCTGCGCATGCGCAGACAGGGAATTGTGGGAAAAGGGTATGAGAATAGACGTTTTGGAGTCTAGGTGGGCCACTATTGGCTCTATGGTGTCGTATGAGGTATCCATGTGAAACATTCGTGAAGGCGCCTCGGACGGAGTGGGTGAGACGTGGAAGTGACGTCATTCTGCGCATGCGCAGTAGACCAAGGGTATGGAAATAGACGTTTTGGGATCTAGGGGAGCCCCTAGTTGGCCGATTGGGTCGAGTGAGGTATCCATGTGAAGCCTATGTGAGGGAGCATCCGCTTGGACTAGCGTCTCGGCCGTTGTCAACATTCTGCGCATGCGCAGACAGGGAATTGTGGGAAAAGGGTATGGAAATAGACGTTTTCGGGTCTAGGTGGGCCACTATTGGTCCGATTGGGTCGAGTGAGGTATCAAAGTGAAGCATTCGTGAAGGGGCATCCAGTCATGGGTGGGTGCATGTAAAATTAGGATTTTGTCCGAAAATATAAAAAGCGGAACACGGACTTTACCCCTAAAATAGGGGAAACTACCTATCAACCCTATCCCAATCTCGGAGCTCCAAGAGCTCCGGAGCTCCGGGTTCTCTTGTAGCAACGCCCGCCAACGCCAAGCTCAACGCTTCAACGCCCTGGTGAATTAGCGCAAAAGCTCTGATTTTTCTAGACACTAATTCATTGGAAACGCAGTGACGTCCGTCAACGTTCGTCGGTACGCCCTAACATAACGCCTTGACGCCATGATGTAGATAGATGAGAGAACAACAACAACAAAGATGAGAGAACAACAACAACAAGTTTTTTCATATAGTTTATTTTCCCCTCCATCATAACATACCCACGCTGGGGGAGCCGCGTTGGGTGTGTTTACAATTCAAGAAGTCTCTTGTCCAATCAGAGACCACCATTTGGTCCTGTCATATTCGTTCTTGCCCGTTAGATGTATTCTCGGCTGTCCAATCAGAAGTCGCCGTTTCAGAAAGTTTCATCTTTGCTCGGTGTGACCTAATATGATTTTTACTCATTCATTCATCTGTCTGTACATCTGTTACAAGTCTCTCTTTCGAGATAATCGCGGCCATATTTTTCCATACAAGGAAAAAACGGCCTTTGGTGGCAAGCTCTCACTTCGCCCACTGGAAAAGCTCCTCTCTCCTCATGCAAAGATCACACCCGGCCAAGGGTACACCTTCAAGGCAGGTCAGGCATCGCTGGTGATGGTAGCGGAGATCCCCGGGCTCTCCCCTGGTTGAACTGTAACCCACACTGAAGAAATCATCTATCATTTCCATAGTTATGGGAGGGTATCTTTTGGTAACTCTTTTGGGGAGTCGAGCGGGAACCGGCACCTTTTCGTCAATCTTCAACGATTGCTCGTCTGCCTTGGAATTGGCTGGCTTCTCCATTTGATCGGGTCTGGTACAGGTTGTGAGAATGTACACCTAACATGCGTGTTTCCGTATTTATAGTTAGAGATGGGTAGGTTAAAAATTCAAGAAGACTCTTGTCCAATCAGAGGCCGTCCTTTGTATCAGTCATATTCCTTCTTGCCCGTTAGATGTATGCTCGGCTGTCCAATCAGAAGTCGCCGATTCAGAAAGTTCCATCCTTTTGTTCTAGTCCTCCTCGGGCAGGCCTGGATATTCGTCGGGCAGCATGTCCTGAAACAGTTATTTGCGCATTCTGATCGCATTTTCCAGGGCCCTGGTGGCTGGTAGCCCCATATTCTCTTCCAAGTGACGCTTGGTCTTCATGATGGACCTGTGTGTGAGGTCGCCTTTCATTTCAAGGGGCAGCAGGCTATACCGTTTATAGATGGCCATGGCTGTTTTTCTGATGCAGGGCCGCATTTCGGTGTACGCCTGTTGTAAGTTATCCTGTCCGTCGTCTTCGATTACCGCAGCATAACTACGAATAGCTTCATCCACAATACGATCCCAGAAGGTAGGTTCTGTCTCACTTTCCTGGGATGTAGGCTGACTGTCTGAGGTCAAGCTCTCTGTATCAGTAGATAGACTGTCAGCAATCTCGGTTTCGGTATCAGTCGATACACTCTCATCCGCTTCCTCAGTGGGCTCCTCTGAGTCTGGATGGAAAGTCTTCTGGTGTCGCATCATATCGTAATGTCTGGTGAACGTGCGTTCGCACTCAAAGCAAGTATAAGCCATGTCGACGGTTGAACGTCGACTGAGCGTGTTTTGAAAATACACTTGCTTTTATAACGCCCGTCAACGCTTAGCTTAATGTTTCAACGTCCTGGTGAATTAGCTCAGAAGCTCTAGACATCAATACATCGAAATGCAGTAACGCCCATCAACGTCCGTCTCAACGTCATAACGTCCGTCTCAACGCCCGTCTCCATACCTGTCTCAACGCGTTACGCAATGTCCATCATCACTGGACGTTGATGTTGGAGGTTGAAGAAGATAATTTCCCGTCTCCAGCTGGGTCTCCATAAAGGTTTTAAATGCCTCATGCAGGGTCAACAGATTCTGGGCACGGGTAGTTGTGTTGGTATTCTTTTCTGGTACTATCTGTTTCTTATGCAGCAGAAGACATACCCGTGTCACCCATTGGATGTCATCTATGAGCGTGATAAGGTGACAACGCATGCGTTGGTCATTGATTCCACCTTGAGCTGTATCAATAATAGCATCGACATTGGCTTGACGTAACGCTTCGGCTAGCATATCCTCGTTGTTGAGTTCAAACAAGTTGGACTCTGCAGTGCTCATGGTGAAATGAGGAGACTGGTGCCGTGTGGTCTATTTATAGTGAGACGTTTTTGATCTTAATGATGCGTTCGAACAAATGTTTCTTTGTGCTATTGCTGTGACATACGCCGCTTTCCAATTCATGCCCGAGGTTTTCAACATCGACGCTGTTCTTTCGATTTCCATATGGACCGGGTCCTTGTCCAGCAATTTTATATGGGTTAGGAGGTGGGCATACTGCTGACGTAACGCCCGTCGTAGTCTGGGTGCCAAAGTATTATGGGCTAACATTGCGGCTTCCTCTTTCGAATACCCTTTGCGGTGAAACTTGTTTCCTGCGGCCTCCAACATCTCGCCCAGCTCGGCGTTCATACTTTCTTTGAACAAATCCTTCCATAGCCTCGAGTTCACATTATGTTCATTCCCTTGTACGGGTTTGGGTTGGTCCTTCACGGTTGGGTGGTATTCGGGGACTAATGGTATGAAGGGGACACGCTGTACGGGAGCGGGTTGCTGCTGCTGCTCTGCCAGATGTGGACTCGGTGGATGGTGTAGGGGCTGCGGTGATCCCTCGCCGGGTAACAGGTGGGTCGTCAGCCGACAATCTTCGGGGGTATGGGCCTTTAAATCTACGAACAGGTAGCCGTAGGGACGAATTGTCGCCTCTTGAAACGCCTGCATGAAATGGTCGATGTTCTGAGGATAAATTCGACTACCAAACACACGGATTTGTGCTCTATCGATGGGGTTGGAGAATAACACAAAGTATTGACAGTTCAAGGCAATATCTCTGGACGCCTTCCCTTGAGGAAAGAGATTCTGAGTCAAATAGATGACGGACAGATTGCGATGATGGGACCCTTTGGTGAATAGGTCGGCGATTTTCGAATTGTCCTTGGCCGCACTCATCAGATCATCGAGCACTACCACGTTGGTCTGCTCGGAATCGAAGTAATACGGTTCGTCTATGTCGTGAGGAATTCCTGGGACGAAGCTCACATTCTGTAATCGCGTAGTTTCGTAGGCGGGCTGCCACTGGCTATAACACCATACAACGCGTGTCGGAGCTGGGGTTGCCACACCTTCCTCTAAGAACTTCATCACCCAGGACGTCTTTCCACACCCCGTAGGGCCGCTCACCGTCATCGTATAAGGATGCTCTAATACTGTCGTGTGTGACGTAGGTGTTGATCGTTCTTCGCGCGTACTTTGAATTTGCGCGTTATCGGGACTCCGTTCCTTGAGATGGCTTCGCTGTATACGATTATTATGTATGGAAAGCAAATGTCTACGTAGATTAAATGGCGTGGAAAATGACTTCGAACACAAGTGACATGCGTAAACCATGGCTCTCGTCTCCACGGACACCAGGCGTATAATGAAGCTTTCACAGATGCATGTGTGTTTATATGCAAGAGCTCCGAGCTCGCGGATGTCAACGCCCGGTGGTGGCGGTAGCTCCCGTGGGGTGGAGCTCTTGGAGCTCCAGAACACTTTGAGCTCGGAGCTCTTGGAGCTCCGGAGCTCTTGGAACTCGGCGCTCCGGAGCTCTTGGAGCCCTTGGAGCTCCTTTCTGAGCTCTTGGAGCTCTGAGCTTCGGAGCTCCGGAGCTCCGAACTGCAAAATGAACCCCTTTTTATAGCGAAAAACTTGGCACCCGGCCCATATAAAACTTGGCACCCAGCCAATCGAATGAATGCCAACGGAGCTCGGAGCTCCAGAGCTCTTGGAGCTCCGGAGCTCATGGAACTCGGAGCTCCGGAGCTCTCGGAACTCGGAGCTTTGGAGCTCTGAGATTGGGATAGGGTTGATAGGTGGTTTCCCCTATTTTAGGGGTAAAGTCCGTGTTCCGCTTTTATATTTTCGGACAAAATCTTAATTTTACATGCACCCACCCATGACTGGATGCACCTTCACGCATGCTTCACTTTTGATACCTCACTCGACCCAATCGGACCAATAGTGGCCCACCTAGACCCGAAAACGTCTATTTCCATACACTTTTCCCCACAATTCCCTGTCTGCGCATGCGCAGAATGTTGACAACGGCCAAGACGCTAGTCCAAGCGGATGCTCCCTCACATAGGCTTCACATGGATACCTCACTCGACCCAATCGGCCAACTAGGGGCTCCCCTAGATCCCAAAACGTCTATTTCCATACCCTTGGTCTACTGCGCATGCGCAGAATGACGTCACTTTCACATCTCACCCACTCCGTCCGATGCGCCTTCACGAATGTTTCACATGGATACCTCATACGACTCCATAGAGCCAATAGTGGCCCACCTAGACTCCAAAACGTCTATTCTCATACCCTTTTCCCACAATTCCCTGTCTGCGCATGCGCAGAATGTTGACAACGACCGAGACACTAGTCCTGGCGGATGCCCCCTCACATAGGCTTCACATTGATACCTTACACGACTCCATAGGACCAAGAGTGGCCCACCTAGACCCGAAAACGTCTATTTCCATACCCTTGGTCTACTGCGCATGCGCAGAATGACGATATTTCAACCCCACATCCAGCCCATCCGATGCCCCCTCACATAGGCTTCACATGGATACCTCATACGACTTCATCGGACCATTAGTGGCCCACCTAGACCCCAAAACGTCTATTTCCATACCCTTTGGCCACCGCGCATGCGCAGAATGACGCTATTTCAACCCCGCACCCAGCCCATCGGATGCTCCTTCACGAATGCTTCACTTTGATACCTCACTCGACCTAATCGGACCATGCAGCGTATTTGAAGTATGGGCACTACTTTTTCTCCGCGGAAGTTTTTTTCCGCGACCGCATCACCGCGGAGGAATACATGCCCAGGGCCCATTTGCCGGAACTATAGTGACCTGGGGTTACCTCCCCCTAGAAAGGTAACAATTGGAACTCTTCTGTGTTGGGAGGTAGATTTTCTCTCCAATATGCAAATTCTTGAGGTCATTTAAGTACAAAGAGGTCAATATGACTTTAAATAGCTTTTCTATACTACTAACCTAATTAATTGCGACAGCCTGTAAAACAATTGTTTTGAGATAGTGGTTTCGAATCAATGGAATTAAGGAGATACCATGTTGCGGGTGTATTGTTATATCAGGTGGCAGGTGTATTGTTCGTCCTAATAGAAAGCATATCACGGGTATTGTATGAGCGATTGAATAGTCAACAGCTGAAGATGCTATTAGCAAAGTCAAACTTTATCCATTCAGATATTATAGGAATGTATGGGGAAAAAAGAAACTACCCCTAGTAAAGGCTTAATAGGCCGTTATACATAAACGTAAGCTCTAAACGAATCGTCGACAACTTGAGATATAACCACGGAAGTACCGTTATCACACGCATGCGTGTTCATGTGATAATCCTCCAAATCCAGTGACGTAGAATCAACATTTTGACATCTAGTATCTTTCTTCATACTCAAGAAATCAACAAACAAAGCCCGAAGATTACCGCATTGTACATAATATTAACATGGTGGACAATTAATATCGCAGTGTCTGCTCAAAACTTCCAACGTGTTTTAAAGATCGAAGTAGGAGGAATAAGATTTACTTTTGATATTCCAGACAATTTATCCGTGAAATAAAAGTGTCCTGGAACTCGACTTTCAATACATAAATTGTCCCGGGAACAACCAGTTTGTCGTGTAGTATAAAAAACACTACAGTATCAAATCTGCAAGACAGCCGCCGCCAATAATAATCAAAATACTTTATTCGCCATAAAAGCGACCGTATAATAAAAATTGATTCTTTTACACAAGCTGGTTGCTCATGTGAGCACCATAAGAATCTTGCATATTGTGCGAGTCCCGAATTATTACGCTCTCGATTAATGTAGGTCAATAATTTCTCAAAAACTGATTAAATATGCGCGAAATGCAAACGATTCCGTAACATCTTCGGGCCATACTGTCAAGTTTGGAGGAAAAGAAGTCCTTATTTTAATCGAAGATCAGGCCCAAATATTTGCCATTTCGAGGTAGTGTAACGCATATGCTGGATAACACATACGACACTTTTGGAAAGAATCAGGACAGTATATCCAGAGAAACAGCCTTTAACAGAAGATATCAGATATTTCAGTTTAACTGACTGATTAACCTAATTAATATATGAGGATGCCACAATTCTTTCATATCCAATTCAGTTGGCAGCAATCAAGGAAACAGTCCGAACCCACTAATTAGTTACATGTAGTTGAGACCCAGCTAATTTGCGTTTAATGCGCTGATACTGTAACATCCCCCACAAGACATACATGCATGCTAGAGAATGCACATGCCAAGTTTGGGAATAATCAATGCATTATTTCTAAAGAAACAGCTCTTAACATACTGGACGAGGTTTTTAGCTTATCAATACCTAATGACCATGATTAATATGCATGAAATGCAATTATTCTGCAGCATTCCATACAGAACATGTGCAGAGAAACTAACAAAGTAACAGTATTAGAAGTATAGTATACTGGGCAATTCAGAATTAGCTAATTATACCTAATTAATATGCGGGAAATGTAACAATTCTGGATATCCCCCTCGTTCGGGCAATTAACACTGGACAACATAAAACTATCCTCCATAATGCTCGTCTAGCTTTTCTCCGCGAAAAAAAAAATCCAGGATATTTTAGGGACAAAAATTTGACATAAAATATGTTGATTTCTTATATTTGTGTACAATTATGGAACAACGGTAGACATAAAACAAAATAACGTAAATGTACGAGGGCGTGTTGGGAATTCTGGTAAAGATTGATACAGACTTGCAATCTGAAAGAGTTCCCTGTGTGTTCGACTCTTTTCCCATTTGTCTGCATAGCACGCCAATCCAGTTCTTAATAAGCGGCGTGTAAAACAAATTAGCCGCTGAACACACACATTGTCAGTCAGTTATTTAAACCATTTT
>JAVTVY010018564.1:0-71278 GCA_036873755.1 Hanleya hanleyi
AGACACTTTATCCAGGAACTCTGCTGTGACTGGAACCGTTCGTGGACATTTACTTGGTCTGCTGTCGCCCGATATCTTCCCAACCCAATAAAGACAATCAAAATACGGATAAGACGTGATCGGCAGATTTTTCAATGAAAATTCTTCGTAAACTACTAACTGAAGAATTCCACACCAGGCTTGTGAGTAACAGTTATAGAATATTTGAACGGTTCTTTAAGACTAGTGCGGAACGCATATCCATTGAAGCGGCAATGTATTTTGTGTTTTTCTCTTCACGAGTTTTGGGTCAAATCGTGTTTTTTGTCGGGTGGGACGGTGGGGGGAGGGGGGGATCCAACTATTTTATAAATGTACTAGTAGTATACCTCTCATGATTGTTCTATAGTTAAGCAGTATCAGTTAAAAGGGCTTCGTTACATTTCGCACGCAAAAAAAGTTGATGGTAAATCCAATCTAATTAAACGTATATCCTATCTGCTCCCCCATTTGGATATGTCGCTTGAAGGATCTAACAGGCTTGCAGTACCTCGAGTGTCAACCTGAGAACGCTTCATTATGCTTGGAAGGGACCATTAATGATAGAGAATTTTTGGTTGGCTCAGCCGAAGTAGACGACGTGCTGATCTGTTCATGTTGCTGCGGTTCCGACATTGTGGAACCATATTACGGGGTAGATGTATGGACTGATTTTGATGTAAACATTGGGGTAAACAGACGCGGTGACCGTATCTCCCCTCCTCGACTGCAAGTGGATTAGTCCAGATACGACCATGATGTCATAATGCTATTAAATATTCATGGTATGGGCGTTCAGAACACCAAATTCAATTGAAATACGTAAGATCCTATATAGCGACATGTATACGATTGGGGAGCATTGATAGGATATTAATTTATTAGGATTGTGGTAAAGCCCTCTATAAACTAGATTGTGTTAGTGTATATTCGTAACTAGCTTGTGTTTATGTATGGATTAGGCTGTGTTTCTTTACACTAACATGTGTTGGGTCAAACACATGATCATGCATGTCTAGCGATATCTATTCAGTGTTGTGAATGATTATCCAAGTGTTTGAGCAAACACATGATCATGCATGTCTAGCGATATCTATTCAGTGTTGTGAATGATTATCCAAGTGTTTGAGCAAACACATGATCATGCATGTCTAGCGATATCTATTCAGTGTTGTGAATGATTATCCGAGTGTTTGAGCAAACACATGATCATGCATGTCTAGCGATATCTATTCAGTGTTGTGAATGATTATCCGAGTGTTTGAGCAAACACATGATCATGCATGTCTAGCGATATCTATTCAGTGTTGTGAATGATTATCCAAGTGTTTGAGCAAACACATGATCATGCATGTCTAGCGATATCTATTCAGTGTTGTAAATGATTATCCAAGTGTTTGAGCAAACACATGATCATGCATGTCTAGCGATATCGATTCAGTGTTGTAAATGATTATCCAAGTGTTTGAGCAAACACATGATCATGCATGTCTAGCGATATCTATTCAGTGTTGTGAATGATTATCCAAGTGTTTGAGCAAACACATGATCATGCATGTCTAGCGATATCTATTCAGTGTTGTGAATGATTATCCGAGTGTTTGAGCAAACACATGATCATGCATGTCTAGCGATATCTATTCAGTGTTGTGAATGATTATCCGAGTGTTTGAGCAAACACATGATCATGCATGTCTAGCGATATCTATTCAGTGTTGTGAATGATTATCCAAGTGTTTGAGCAAACACATGATCATGCATGTCTAGCGATATGTATTCAGTGTTGTAAATGATTATCCAAGTGTTTGAGCAAACACATGATCATGCATGTCTAGCGATATCTATTCAGTGTTGTGAATGATTATCCAAGTGTTTGAGCAAACACATGATCATGCATGTCTAGCGATATCTATTCAGTGTTGTAAATGATTATCCAAGTGTTTGAGCAAACACATGATCATGCATGTCTAGCGATATCGATTCAGTGTTGTAAATGATTATCCAAGTGTTTGAGCAAACACATGATCATGCATGTCTAGCGATATCTATTCAGTGTTGTGAATGATTATCCAAGTGTTTGAGCAAACACATGATCATGCATGTCTAGCGATATCTATTCAGTGTTGTGAATGATTATCCGAGTGTTTGAGCAAACACATGATCATGCATGTCTAGCGATATCTATTCAGTGTTGTGAATGATTATCCGAGTGTTTGAGCAAACACATGATCATGCATGTCTAGCGATATCTATTCAGTGTTGTGAATGATTATCCAAGTGTTTGAGCAAACACATGATCATGCATGTCTAGCGATATCTATTCAGTGTTGTAAATGATTATCCAAGTGTTTGAGCAAACACATGATCATGCATGTCTAGCGATATCGATTCAGTGTTGTAAATGATTATCCAAGTGTTTGAGCAAACACATGATCATGCATGTCTAGCGATATCTATTCAGTGTTGTGAATGATTATCCAAGTGTTTGAGCAAACACATGATCATGCATGTCTAGCGATATCTATTCAGTGTTGTGAATGATTATACAAGTGTTTGAGCAAACACATGATCATGCATGTCTAGCGATATCTATTCAGTGTTGTAAATGATTATCCAAGTGTTTGAGCAAACACATGATCATGCATGTCTAGCGATATCTATTCAGTGTTGTGAATGATTATCCGAGTGTTTGAGCAAACACATGATCATGCATGTCTAGCGATGTTTATACAGTCTTGTGGATGAGTATCAAAGTGTTTGGTCAAATATATAATCATGTATGTCTAGCGATGTTTATACAGTCTTGTGAATGATTATCAAAGTGTTTGAGCAAACACATAATCATGCATGTCTAGCAATGCCTATTCAGTGCTGTGAAGGAGTATCAAAGTGTTCGGTCAAATATATAATCATGCATGTTCGGTGATGTGGAAAAAAGGGTAAAGTTCTCTAAATAAGTCTTATACATTGAAGTCTTACTGGGAAAATCATTGTCGCCGAGGTCACAGCTATGCCCTACGCTATACTCCGGCAAAGCATGTCTGTGGTGGAACGAGAATGTGGGAAAATGTACATATCCAAAAACTATAAATCATTTTCGTATGAGTGAGATAATCTAAGAAATAAATTGGATTACAATGGGATTTTAGGGTTCTGTCAAAAATGTTAGAAAAATATTTGACATTTTGAACATTCAATATATTTGGATCTTAGCGAATGTACTATTGATTGAAATCAGCCGCAAGAATGGGTCAAAATCGCATGTTAACCCTACCTGGCATGAGGGGCACTTTCCCCTCCTCCGGTTGGTTTTTTTCTCCCATCTCCGGAACGACAAAGAATTGAGAGCTGAAATTTCTTGACCTTTTAGATTATCATATTGGGGTCATCTTGAGCCTAATTGCCTGACCCTCCGAGCAGAGAATCATGGTTAAATTCAAAATGGCGGCCATGTGGGGTACCAGAAAAGTTATGTTTTCGTCACATTTCCCCAAATTTTTTGCTTTTCTGTGTAGAAAAGTGAGTAAAATCTGTTTTATTTCATATCAGATTTGCTAATCTATCAAGCAGTTTTTGCGAAGAAAAAATAAAAATAAAAAATTCGAAAATTCTGAGCAAAAAATGATCTTTTTGAAAATGACCTCACAGTGACGTCATCGTGGCGGCCATCTTGGATTTTTTTACACATTTTCTTTTATCGTAAATATATAGGGGGGCACTTCTGACTCCCCCCCACACGCTCCGGTACACCACAAAACGCCCAGGCCAGATAGGGTTAAAAAATAGGGAAATACGGATGAATTGTTAGCTGTTGATGAGAGTATTGAGGGATATTCTAGATTCATTATTCAATCTCAAATGATAGGACTGCTCATCAGTTGCCTATAAATGTTGGTTCTGTGGGATACATCGGGTGATTTTCGGTAACGAAACTTTATCTACGTTTATTGGGAAAAAACAACTTTTTTACCTCAATTTTAGAGAGGTAGATCTCTCTAACCTTTTGACGGCCGGCATTATTGAAAACTGCTAACCGATTCTATCCTGCAAGCTATATAGCTGAAATATTGCTAAACGCAACATTTAACCTTAATTTTCTCTCTCTCTACTTATCTTGCAAGAAACTAGCTTGTGCTCCAATTCCGGTTGGAATTTGACGCTTGTATTGTCTTTTGAAATGGATCGTCCGAGTAATGGGTGGGTAAATTCTTCATGGACGAAAACAGGTTACTATATGTTGGACTGGGAATATTTTGTTACACGAATACTTTTCAGGAGATTGCTTTATTGTATACGGTAATTGATCTAACACAGGTAAAATCCATGTTGACATGTCCCCAGCAAGTGAAAATTCAGCGCCCGCAATCTGGAACTGAGCCACAGATGGCGTGGCGGAAGTAAAGCCAGCAATTGATCCGTTTTTATAGTATTTTTCCAACTAATGTAAACATTCTTATTTTAGGTACTCTAGGAATTGTAACATTTCATGTTATTCAACAAGCACTAAACTACGCACTCGACACGATCTCGGACAATGTAGGACATTAGAACCTCGTCTCGCACTGCTAGGAATCCATATTGGCATCCATGTTGAAAGAATAATATCACGCGGAAACTCCGAACAGCGCATGTCAGCTGTATGACTTCCGTTCTCAAGGACACTGATGGAGATTAGCTCAAGAGGAAAAACCGAGAGAAACATCTCAAATTAGTTTCTTCCTGGGTAGAATCAAGGGAATGTTCATTTCATTTGGATATATATTTTATCTCCCGATAAGAGAGAATTACAACAAGGACTATGTGAAACACATCCTACAGCATGTGATTTGCTTCACGTGCGGCGGATCACGGTTTACAGCTGAGAGCTGTAAAATCCTTACACCATTAATGCGCGAGGTATTATGACTTCACGGAATAAGCCGAGCAGTCGCGAATGTAGACTACGATGATCGATAGACAACATTACTCATAGTAGCTTTAGGGCTGCGGTACTAAGGTCTATAGATCCGCAGCCCCTCAGAAGAATGTCCCATGCATGCAGATGTTGTATTTCATGACCTTAGATCATTTTTGGACTACGTCAGCTACAGCTGGCGAAATCCTATGGAATGCCTGTTCTCCTTGTCCGTCTCCCGACTTTCTTTCTTTAGTTACTTAACTTTTCAACAAATTGATCGATTTCTCTAAGGACTCCCCAGGATGATTGTGGTCACGCAGATGTCGCATATTAAAATTGCGGTCACTAGATCAAAAAGCTATTTGAAATTGGTGCTTAAAGTCTGTCCATTTTAATGGGTCGTCTAAGTTGTGGCTTATCAAAAATCAATAACTGTGCATAAATTTTCTTTTATTTGCACCATGTATAACAAATATAACTCTACAAAATGACCACCATTACTCTGTGATATTGATCATATATCACGTTTGAAATAACTTTGTATTTCGCACCAAATAAAACTCCAGTACTGAAGTTCCATGTACCGGGGCACAACTAAATAGGGAGACGACATAATGTATTCTTGTTCGAGTTGACAAAGGTCATTGATGCAATATAAAGTAATAACAGGCTGTTCATTTCTTATCTCTCATGCCCAGTGAAATTGCCGAATGATAAACCGCATAAGCCTCTATGACCATACCCGGCATTATTGACATGTGTGCCAGTGAACACGAATACATTATACATAAGCGGTTAAGAGCTAGCAATGATTCCGGAAACACATCATGATCACACACCCGTGTCATCACTGATCTATAATTTTGATGAAGGTCCAGATAGAAATGATACAAACCTCAAGTTCGACATTCAGTAACCAGCCGTCGTCTGGATTATCGTTGGTTTCCTTCAAATTCAGAGAAATGTAGAGAAGTTGGGTATATGTCCTTCGTGACATCGCCTTATGCAAAGCAAACAACTGTCTATATAACAGTGGTGAATGAATGAGAGTGGATTGAGAAGGAACCGGCTTTGAAATGGTTGACTTTTGATATTGTTTTGCAAATATTCGTTTAAAAAAAATAAAATTTACAGGTATGTCAAAGGAGTTGCACAATATTTTGATGGGATTCGATATTACCGAATTTCAAATATGCATAATGAAAGTTCAAGAAGCTCCAAGAAACATCTCAGGAATGACATCCCTTATATGTGGTAGAACTGAAGAAAGCCTTTTGATAGATACAATTAATGTGAAAAGGTGTGCAATTAACGTGATAAGATCCTGATGAAGAATGATAGTATAGAGAGTAGAGAAATCTCAGACAGATACATTTCCATGCAGCGTACCCTTTAGTTGGTCCGAAAGAGGTTTAAGGTTCAAAAATGTGCAAAGCCATCAAACCGTCCTGGAATTAACCACATCGTATTTTCAGTGTTTTGGTCCAACCCGTCACGATTTGTTTTGCTGAGCTCCCTCACTAATCTAAGTGAAACAGATTTATTTTTTTCTATAAAGAGGAATTTATAGCCTCTATACTAGTTTCTAACATAATGGCACAAAAAGTCATCGTAGTAAAGTTGTAATATACTTCACACTTTACGGCGTGAGTCGCAAACGGATTGGTCACGAGCCCCTCTTCAGGTTGTATTAAATCAGGAGCCATAACAGAGCGTAAACCATGCCTTTGAGAGCAGATATAAATATTATATGGAGCATGATTACAATTTCGACATCGTAAACTATCCCTTTCTGGACAGTGATATTTCAGTGGGACCTGCATATGGCGTATACATATCTCGCCTAGTAGCTTTTGCTAGATCCTGTGTTAAATGCGACGATGTTAATCAACGTCACAAAACATTGTTGCAGAAACTTATAAAACAGGGCTATACCACCAAGCGCCTCCACTCAAAGTTTCTCAATTTTGGCGATACATATCGCATGCTGATAGCAAAATACGAGCGTAGCGTGCAAGATCTATGGCGTTACGTTTCGTAACTTGCGTCTAATCCCGCTTAACACAGGGCTAGGGGCCGTATGAACCCATGTACTTCAAGATCCTCATGGTGCTCATATGAACATCCACAATCAAAGCGTAACTCAGATACATCATTCTTAGATGACGACTTTACAACGATTATTATGGATTAAGAATACTGAGCAGCGATCTTCTCTCTTGCAGGACACTAGCCTTTGTTTATGTATACTATGAGTGTCTTTTTGAATTTGGTGCTAATACTGTTATATGGAATATGTCTTTGGATTATGGACGCGGATATTCGTTAATGGACGACGACTGAATTATGAATGACGAACCAGACGCTTGTAATGAATGAGTTGTGGTTGACAATTCTGACCATTTACGTTTTTGTTTGTGGCCTTCACCTTCTTCGGTCATAACGTATATCTTTATACTGGCACGGATTTGAATGATCACTTTATGACTGATAACATTAACCTTCTTTTGGTTGATTTACAAAACGAACGCGTCCGGGAATAGATAGATGTAAATTTTCGATCTCCGATAATATAACAAACACATCCGCATTCTGACCCGGATATCGTTATCTCGATAAAACGTATCACTCTGTGCATATATGACATCTGACAGTACCACAAATCAATAAGCAATACACAAAGTTCGAGTCCGATCTACTTTTCCGGAAGTATGATAAAACTATTATTTCCCAGAAATGTTTGAGCTAGTATTTTAATCATTTCCTCTAAACTATAAATTTGTGAAGTCCCAAAATATAACTGTTAAGAATTTTTCGCTGTACAAGATTCTGGCAAAATAAATGATTGATTACCACAATCTAATGCCTTGCAAGAGAGAAGTGGTCAATAGTTTTCATTGATGCCAGCAAGAGATCATCATATGTGATCAGTGTTTTGGATGAGGCGTAGATATATAGATACTTGTTAACTTACGTCTCACCACATACAACACATGATAAATAAAATCAATAAACAATGATAAAACATTTATAAGTGCATGCCACTCTTAATACAGTTATGAGACGGATATCTGTATATACGACATTGCATAAAAATGAGTTACACATCAGATAGTTGAGAATTTTTTCTACGCTCTAAAATAAAAAGATATATATATATATATGCCTTGAGTGCCACCGTAATTAAGCTAAAATGAAAGTTTTACATGTGGCGTGTTGATTCGTCCCTCCAGTAATTAAACGTCACAATACGTGCAAGATGTGGATCTATTTGATGAAGGAATGTAATTTCATTAATAGCTAGTACGAAACGGATTCATTCTCTCAAATACAATAACGATTTAATACCACAGCAGGCATGGGAGGTTGCCGCAGTTTGTGAAAATTTAATTTAAAATGTGACTTATAGCTTTCAATGCCAAATTTCCTACCTTCGTGAAACACGGATTACCTACGTTTTCTTTCATTAGTACTCTGGTTTTTTTCAATCTTTCTCGATATTTACGCATTCACCATAAACGATTTATGAAAGCTTATTCTGATAGCTGTAATAGAAGGCATTTACAGACAATAACTACGAATAAGAGACAGTTTTATTATGTTCTTTTCAAAGAAGCATATTTTGATAACTGCTGCTTGTCATTAGAAATAATTGGATTGGTGGACATAATTAAATAAATATAAATATCGATCTATTTTTCACCATTCAAGTTCTGAGCTTGAACTTCCTTAATTTCTCTCTATATCACGGGAAATAAAAAGTGGTCAGAAGTTATGCAAATCCAATCGTTGCAAATGTTCTGAAGTCGTCTAATTATAAAAATGTATGTCACCCTATCCTAAATTTTCCCATAAAAAAAGTGTAAACTTATCTGTTTCTTGAACGAAACACCTATTTCGCATTGACTGGATAGGGATTTCTTAAAAACTATAAACGTTGAAAACGAGATGCGTAGTTTTGTGTCACTGAAAATATCTCTGATTTACAGATTTCGAAAGAAGCAGTTAATTGTCAGCAGGGCTGACACACTGTTTAATTGCCACTTGACGGAAGCTGTGTTCACATTTGACATGTTCGAACGTAATGATAACTCAGACCTAACTCTTAACAACGAGATAGAAAACAGGAACGACACGGATGGGAAGACAATCACTGCTTCCGCTTATAGTGTTACACTCATACATGTCATACTGTTTATGCTTTACATGTTATTTGTATATTAGTTGACGCTGTGGTTGTTGCTCCGTTTGAACATAACCCACATTTTGTTTACATCGGGTCCAATTCGAGAGTTTTTAAAAAACTTTCGTGCTACCATATCGAGGATGTTGATGAATTGATCACGTTACGCGAACATGGGGTTCTAAAACAGTTAGACGATACAAAATCACACGGGCACACAGAGGCACCTTCAGTCAGACTATACCATAACTTTGAAGTAATTACAATGTTGTGGGTATTGCAGTATAGAATTGGACACTGTGGATAGTTCTAGAATAATAGAACTGATATAAGCTTGTTTGCATATTATGTGAGTCATCAGTGTAGTGTTTTCTCGAAGATTCTGTGATTGCAAATGGCCGCTCTACGAACAGCCCCGTATGATCTGACTAGTTAGTACACAGCGCCATCTGTCCATGCATCAAGAGCCCCGGATGACCAGTACTTAGATCAGGTTACAAGTGTCTAGTCCGTCATTCATAATCCAGCCGTCGTCCATTAGAGAATATCCGCGTCCATAATCCAAAGACCTATTCCATTTTCCCTATAACAGTATTAGCACCAAATTCAAAAAGACAATCATAGTATACATAAACATAGGCTTGTTTCCTGCAAGAGAGAATCGGTCAACAGTTTTCAATGATGCCGGCAAGACATCATGATGTTCCAAAAATATCAAATCCGTATCGCTGATCAGTATTCTTAATCCATAATATTCGTTATAGAGTCGTCATCTAAAAAAATGATGTATCTCAGTCACGCTTTGATTGTGGCTGTTCATATGAGTACCATGAGGATCTTGAAGTACATAGGTTCATACGGCCCCTAGCCCCGGGTTAAGCGGAATTAGACATAAGTTACGAAACGTAGCGCCATAGATCTTGCACGCTACGTTCGTATTTTGCTATCTATATAGATATTTTGCTCTATATGCTATATAGAGCGCCATCTATACATATAGGCCTAGATTTTCATTGTATTTAATATTAGACACTCTCGATGTTTCTGGAATGATAAAGCTGTTTATGTGGGTTAATTATTTCGAACTTTCTGGAAGCGGTTGTGATTGTATTTGGGTTAAATCATACGTCAATGCTGTACCAGTGGAAGCTTCTACTTTTGGTAGAATTATCTCGAATGCCCCGACAGAGTATAAATAAGCGTGTTGCTTAGTTGTTAAGTAGGAAATACTGGCTTTTATACGTGTCTGATATACTGTGTTCCGGAGGGATTCAAACTGGCATTTATCTGGGTGCATTATATTGTATTGCCTTTGTCTGCAATTACTGACTAACTGGATTACTTCAGTGTTTTGACTGTTGCGTGGTTTATATTTGAACTGTCGGAGATTGGACATTTGTTGGAGCTGAACAACAGAGCAGTGTTACTATCAAAATACAGAACAGCGATTTGAGCATCGGCACGGACTGTTAGAGATATGACTTCCTCAACGCGGCCTTTCAAGTTTACACCGGGATAGCATTTAACAGTAAGACTGTGTTTCACATTTTATTTGCTGTATTGAACTTACTTAATTTGTATATGATTTTAGTATTGTAAATAGATATTTTGATTGCTAATCCCGGAATTCACGTCCTTCTTTCTGTCACGTTTTTCTATTATTGTTTATGCCGTGACAACAATATTACTGACTATTCTATAAACTGTTGTTATTAAGAGATGCCTGTTCCAGGAACCGGTGGTTCTATACTCGACTTTGTTGCGACGTAGGCCCAGTATTCCATATAGTACTTCCTATGACCCTTGACAGAGAGAAGCGGTCAGCAGTTTTCATTGGTGCCGGCAGGACATCATGATATTTCACAAATATCAAATCCGCATAGCTGATAAGTATTCTTAATCCATGTGGTCGTTAAAAGTCGTTATCTAAAGAATGATATATCTCAGTAATGGTTTGAGTGTGATTGTTACTATGCACGTGATAAGGATCTTGAAGTACATGGGTTCATACAGTCCCTAGCCCCGGTCAAGTTACCGGACGTAACGCCATAGACCTTGCACGCTACGCACGTATTTTGCTATTAGCTTGCGATATGTATCGTCAATCAAGGGAAACATTGAATGGAGACGCTTGGTGGTAAAGTCCTGTTTTATAAGTTTCTGCTATAATCTTTTGTGACGTTGACTAAAATCGTCACATTGTACACAGGATCTATATCAATGCTACTATCGGAATATCAAATTACAATTTCGAGATGTTGGACATATTTTAATAAAACATATTTGCTTTTGTTCAGCGTAGATGTGTACCCGAAAATTAATTAAATACACAGGTAAGTAAGAGCCTGGCCAAAGTAGAATGACTGGCTAAGTAACTGGGAAACTTTCACACATGCACCAGCGAGGCTCGAACCCGTGCCGGTTCAGCGGTGTGAGGCTATAGCGATGCGCCTTAGAAAACTCGGCCACCGAGAGCCCCTAATATTATTAGGTTCCTTACTTTATAAATATATATGATATTTATTAGCATGTATACAAACACACATACATGTGTGTGGCAATAATACCAATATTGGTGGCGCTCTCGGGGCCACATTGAATATTCAACGGGTAATAAGGTTTCCAATCAGCGTTGTCATTTTCTTCTTGAGTCAGTCAGGCTCGTAGAAAACCAATCTCGAGTAAAAAGGCGCTTTAAGTTGTCAAATAGTCGCAAACAGGAGGCTACTGTATACATCATGCATGGCGGCCATATTGGATTTATGCAAATTAAGGGCCTTCCACTTCCTGTAGAAATGGGCACTCCTTCTGAGATCATTCCTTATGCTCAAATGAGCATAATATGGTGCAAAATATGGTGCTTTATTCCAGTCGGTCACGATCTTGACCTTAAACCACCGGACTATTAAATGCGTCTGGAACTCACTCATTGCCTGCAGACTATAGCCGATGAAGATGACGATATACGTTGGTCACAGAGACGCTTTCCTTGGTTTCGTTATTGGTTTTCAATAATCTGTTTCATCGACAATTATCTCCAAAATCTTTGAATCATTGTTTTTGGTAATTCCTGATGAAGCTCGCATTCCAATTTCGTCCTAAACAAGTTGATGAACGCGGTACATCAATTTTGATATACTCAAACCAAAACGTCTTATTTTTTTATCATTTCCGCAAATTTTAGGTCAAAGTGATCTTGACCATTGACAGTTTTACCTTAATTTCAATACCTGATATATCGTCTATCACTAACATGTTCACTCACCAAAAATGATCGTGATTGTTTAGGTCCCGGTGGCTTTGACCTCACTTATAGTACACATTATATCCCCCGCAAATAATGCAATTTATACTGATTTTCTGAATCTGGGCCACAGTGCCCCTGATATAAGACCTGTTGATCTCAAATTGAGCGCGACATCTATATGACCCCAATGGCTGCCCTGACGAAATTTGAGAGAAAACCGTCATTTTGTTAAAAACTTGTTATAGCTTGTAGGAGGAACAGAATGTATATTCCATAGGGCTTTATCAGCTATAGCTGATGTACATGTAACCCTAAAACACAGGCTAGTTTCTTGCAAGAAGTATTCAAACCAGTAATGCTTACAAATCAACAAACACTTCCTGTCGTGGATCCTTAAATATATATATATATATTTTTAATGGTATATTTCGACTCGAACTAACTAACATCTGACGCCAATCGCCTGGCCACAATGCGGAGAATAAAGCGCTTCGACGGCATCGGATCGAACAGATATGTGTTTCTCAATGAGAACTTTCATTCTATTTATGCTCCCTCGTATGGGTCGTTTCTATTATTGAACGGTCAAAAATTCATCATTTTTCATCAGACGACTGGATAGGACTATTACTTCATCGCTCTAAAATATTTGTATCTAATAGCGCTGAAGCTGGTTCAGGGACAGTGTGATTATTAACAGCTACAATAAACAGCTGCAATAAAAGCGTGGTAGTCTTACATATGGATAAATAACTTTTGGGGGAGGCAAAGGAGACTTTATGATATACACAGCCAGAAAAAAGGTGATACTTATCACCCTAAAATGGTGATGACAGCATCACCCATAACATGTGTTGAGTTAGAGCCATCACCCTTTTCCACCATTACCTTAAAATGGTACAGGCTGTCACCTTAAAAGGGTAATGGCTATCACCCTAAAAGAGTGATCAGCATTGAGTGCAAATGTTTAAGTCATCGTCCTAAAAGGGTAATGGCTATCACCCTAAAAGGGTGACGACCTGGGCCATCGCCTTAAAAGGGTGACGAAATTGGCCATCACCCTTTTTCATCAGGCATCATCACCATCAAAAGGTAATGGGCCATCACCCTTTTTCTGGCTGTGTACTCTTGTTTGTATTACCTCTTTGGTTTCCATAGGCAACCTTTGTCCCACTTTATTCCCTCTGTTTGTTCAAAGCTACATCAATCCGTCCGCTATAAGTTGCATGTGTACTAGCTGATTTTGCCATTGGCGTGTAATATTAATCACCAAATCAAAAACCCATAGAATTCAGACACCTGATGATCAACCATCCGCAATCATCTTTCTGATACAATCGTTATATTTTCACAGTATGCAGCAATTAGGTTGGGCCGGAGTGGAAGCCAGGTCCCACTGGAATATTACTCTCCAGAAAGGGATAGTTTACGATGTCGAAATTGTAATCATCTCTTTTGAGATAAAGTCGGTCATAACTTGACCTATACGTTTAAAAGAATGATCAGGACTTTCTCTCACATCGACTCCGCGACAAGTGAGACGATTAAAATTGTGACAAAGTTAACTACCCATTTCTGTTTTGCAGTATTCCAAAAGGACCTGCATATGGCGTATACATATCTCGCCTGGTAGCCTTGGCTAGATGTGATGCAGACTCTGGCGAATTTAATCAATGCCACGGAATATTATTGCAGAAATTTGACAAACAGGGATATACCGCCAAACGACTTCATTCAAAGTTTCTCAAATTCTGTGATAAATATCGTACACTGACGGCAACATACGATCGTAGCGTGCAAGATCTCTGACGCTACGTTTCGTAACCTGTGTCTAATTCTGCCTAACCCGGGTGTTTGAGTCGTGTGAACCCCTCTACTTCAAGACCCTTATGATGTTCATATGAACAATCACAACGAAAGCGTAACTGAGATAATAATGGTCGGTGATTAGGATTTTATGTAAAGAATATCATGTCTTGCTGAGATCATTGAAAACTGTTGATCGCTTCCGTTCTTGTAGGAAACCATCTTGTGTTTTTATTATTTGTATTTCATACACTTTTGGATCTCTTTTTGGATGACGGTTAGACATCGAATCTCAGATCTGACAATTGCTATTTATAGTTAAATGATTCAGATATGTATATATCACACAATATGAAAGACATGTTTGTTATTTATTTAGGAATAAAGAGGATGCCAAAGAACAAATTTGGGGCTACAATTCTACTTCCGTGTTAGTGGTACGACATACCGATTGGATCTGAAGGGAAAATACATTTCAATGAATGAGAACAGGTTTTATTGCCAAAATCGTAAATGGATTGGCCACAAGTTGTCACGTTTATGCGATGCCCTTTTTCAGTGGTATGAGAACGTGAGGCACAACATGGCATTAACTATCTTTTTGGGAACAAATGTAAACATATAATATATTATTTAAGATAATGAGTTCATTTGAGAGATAATTTCTCAATTTTATGACTTCGTTTTTGTTTTGTCCACCTTGTTCGACATTGACATCTTTTTGTATACATGATTGGATGTAGATCAACACCTTTCTATATATATAACCTGATGAATGTATAGTATTCATTTGGTTGATTTACGATCACAAGCGCCTGGAAATAGACAGATGTAAAATTTGATTGCAGAAATTATGACAACAATACCTGAATTCTGACCCGGATATCGAGATAGGGAAGTTTAAAAGAAAATGAACTGTGGAAATAGTATACGTTTTAGGAATAGAATAAATCAATATCCATTTTACAACTTCTAATTCCGTCAATCCCGGGAATTACTACAGACTTAACATAAGAGAATAGATAAATCGCTCTTACATTTTGTAGTTTAAATTTCTGTAATTTAATATAAAATAGAAACTGTAACTTTGTAAGTCCAAGGCCAATCCATCGTCTATATATTGAGCAAACTTTCTCGAAGTTTGTTTGTATGCGTAGATGTATATCGTTGCTACAAGTCCGGGTAACTTTGTTAGGTCCTGTAGTAACTTGTTGTACGCTGCACTACATATTGGTCAAAACAATTACAACACCGGCGACTCAGATCGGACATGAGTTAGACGACCGTCATCCAAGAACAACGCCGCCATATAGACATTTATCGTGTACGATCTCTCAGAACTCAAACCCGTACTTATAAACAATATATCTAATGAGAAATAGCTTGCGAGAATGGCCAAAATGTTCAAATGCTGTCAGGAGACTTTATTTACGAACGATAAATGGCCACTGAATGTGGGACCTGGAGCTTATACTTATCAGAAATAAACATTCTGCAATCGACAGCAAAACTTTTAATGAATTTGGTAGGAACCAGCCGTTTATGAATGTTTGTCACCTGTCTCTATTAAGTGATATTCCTTAAATGAAATAGTATGATGCTGAGTGAATCAGATAATTGTAAAGATAAATGATATTGATGTACCTTGTCCATAAGTAAGTTGGCATGGTAATGTACTGTACATACAGGTGTTCCCATATCAATCTCCTGAATTAAGGTCCGGGTGTAACACTAAGTGAAAAAAGATAACAAAGAATAAATCAAATAAATAGATGTTTTTTATATACGAATAGCAGAAACGGTTAGACGCCAGTTAACTCAACGAAAAGCGGGACCAATAACAGATAGATCATGCTGAAGTAAACCTACCTTGTTCCGTCGCGTGGGTTGACCTCTTGACACACTGAGCAAAAAATACTCAAGATAAGCTATATAAATCAGTTGACTTTGTATCAACCTTATCAATTCGTTGAGACTTCGGTTAATAGATTTATATAAATAGTGTAATATTATCTATAGCTCAAAACGCAATAATGTCATCTAAGACGAAATTGATCTCTCGAACCATCCTAAATGTCCTAGTATTATTTCATATCATTACGTTTGGGGCTGAATACGGTGAGTATATAGAATACATTCGATAAATCTTTTCATGCTATATTCGTTTGAACAATAATTGTTTTATCGTATTCAAGAACAACATACATGTAATATATCATTTTTGTGGAACAACATCTTTGGTTTATATAGAAATGGATATTAAATCCTTTTACAATTACAAATATATGATACTGGTATAATGAGCTAATATGGGTACCTTTTTATTTTAATATTCTGTTTTGGTACAGACATTACGGCTAATACTCTCAAGTTCCTTAATTACTACATACAGCAACGGTGTGAATACACAAAAGTAATCTATTAATTAGTCAAAAGAGATTGTTGAATAATTGAATTGCAATGAATATTTGGTGCAGTATTATGAAATATTAAATCAGTTTTATATGTGTGATCGAAGAGTTATGTAAAATTAACCGCTAGATAACGATGACGATGATTGATCGCATCGGGGCCTTCGAACTGCTATTTACAGGTACATGAAGGCCCCTCGCGAAATATTACTATCCAAGAAGGGACAGTTGACTGCCGTATATCAAAATATTAATCGGCCATACTTCTTATATATGTCCAAATATGATGTTCTGTCTGAACTATCAGTTGGTTCCGTGATATTTAGTCAAGGTTGGCGCATCCTAAGCGATATTGTCGTTGTATGAGTATCTATAGTATATATAGAACGTTTGGTGACTCAGAAGGATCGATCTTTGGAATGGTTGCCCTTTCACAATTTCTGCATTAATGCATAATTGTAGGAGAATGAATATTGGTCCTGCAAATGGATACACAATTTGTACTCATTGAACAACTTGTGAGTGTTACAAATTTGTTATGGAGACATTCAGCAAGAAACAAACTTCAATTCATAAAAAATACGTTATATTCCCATCAGAAAAAGCGTGTTTCTTGTTATTAGCTTAATTATGTAAGATATAACTTGAGGCTAAACATCGTTGCAAAATATCTAACAAGATAGACCTAAAGTGTCATGTTTATTTTTACAGCAGCTATACACAAGAGGATCCTGAAGACCGGTCCAAAATTGTTTTTCCACATGTTATCCAAGCGATCAGCTGATCACTGTCCGTATTCAGATGAAATGCTGCGGCTCTGTGTGAGAGTCCTCTCACCAGATGGATTGTGTGGTTATCTCCCGGATGCTTGTGAAAAGAAAATCTTGCGAAGGCTGCTACAGCCTCGACACCGACACCGGCACGGACGTTGATATGCATGTACGTATATATGCAACAAGTCTGAAACTTTTGAGCAGATAATAAATATAAATGTTAATTCTCGTCTAAAGCCGACATCTAAGACCCCCTATTTCCTATCTGTTGAAAACTAGCGTCAGACAGCACATTCAGTGGCAAGTCGTCGTCAAAAAACATTCCTAATTTCATAAAACAAAATTAGCACCAAATTTCGAGTAGATTTGAATATATATTCAATCATTCGCTAATTTCCTCTAAGAGAGAAGGGGCCAACACTATTCAAATGATGAGCGTGAGACACCATGATGTTCGTATCCTCAATACTGTATATATCCCTGATCGGCATTTTTTAATTTAAAGGATATTTCAATTCGTTTTCTAGAATATATTGTATGCCAGCCACGCTTTGATTCTGACAGCTGTTCATAAGGATAAAGGTCTTACTTACTGACAAAGTTCATTTGGCCCATAGCCCGGTGTTTGAGCTACTAGGAGAGATCCAGTACTGGGTAGTTCGCGATTGTAATCATCTCACTTGTAGATTCGACGAGAGATAAAGCCATTGTTCATGTTCATATATGGTATAAATATGATAAGCGGAATTAGACACAAGTTACTAAATGTAACGCCATAAATCTTGCACGCTTCTCTCGTTTTCTGCTATGAGCATGCGATATGTATCGCCAAATTTAAGAAACTTTGAGTGGAGGAGCTTGGTAGTATAACCCTGCTTTACATTTTACCTAGGATCTAACAAATGATACTATGCGAAAAATGTATACACTGAAATTAACTGTCCAGAAAATAAGTGGAGGCGCTTGGTGGTATAACCCTGATTAACATTGCACATGGGACCTAGTAAATGATACTAGGCGAGATATGTATACACCATATGCTGATCCCACTTGAATATTACAGTCTAGACAAGTATTGTTTATGATGTCGAAATTGTATTTATCTCTCTTTTCGCAAATTCATTTTTATACAGACAAATGTTTAAATATGATGTGCCGTTAGTGCTATCTGTAGTTTCCTTCAAATCCAGTGAAGGTGGATATATAGCGATTATTCACAGCGAGAAGATCATTTATATAGCGTTTGGTGAATGAGGAGGAATGGGCTTTGAAATTATTGGTTTCAAAAGCGTCTGCATACAGTCGTATACATAAGAGAACTGATCTAGGGCAGCCAAACGGGATGCACAATTAGTCCCCATTGGAATACCTATAGGCTAGTGATATATTGTGTTGCCATATTTCAAATAGATGCTATTAATGAGAAATTCAATCAAGTCTATAAAGGAATAAAACATCCCATGATTGATACCCCTTGTATGTAGTAGAGCTTCATGGCTTCCGACAATAATACGTCGGCGATCAGTCTTCGTGAACACCGATACAATTATTGAACTATTATATCATTCAGTTAGAATAAAAAAACTAATTAGATATCTTTCTTTTGTATTATCTTATACTAATTAGAAGAGACAATTTTTTGTCACATGGGCAATCCTTGCTTCATTGCAATCTTAAAAATATTTTCTGGGGTTGTCAGTATTATACTTAAGCGGAAATGACTACCATGACAACTGGTTGCTATGGGGTGTAATTCCCGAATTGAGGTTTCAAGCATGAATTAAGATTTCAGGGGAGCGGTTATGTCCAATATCCATTTTATTTAGGACAAATAATGCTTCCTCGACCTCAAGATTCTTTAAGGTTTATATTGCTTATTTTGCTGTAAGGAAAACAAATCTGTTCAAATTTTGTTGATATGAAAACTGATTTTGGACATAATTTATGACGTTTATTTTCATAATTTGTACGGATAATAGTCACTGTGCTTGTAATTATGCTGTCATAGGTGGAATTTTAGAAAATACATTTTTGGTCGGAAGTGAGTTTGCAAAATCTCAGCAACCGCTGTGAGTATTTTTACCAGATAAACACCATTCTGTTCAGGATGTGGACATCTACATGAATATGGAGAGCAGCTGTTGACCGTTCACGGGTTCCTCTGAAAATGACCACGAACAGTTCCATGATCGTCTGCTATATTTTGACAGGTGAACTGATGGGGACGCGATGGGGAAAGTCCTAACATGGTAAGATGACGTGGATGGAGTAGAACAACCCAAGATTCTCCAAACCCATTTCAACCAGGGTGAGCGGAAGAAAATGGATGATATTTCGACGATGGCATGTAACAATACCAGATAAGTCAGGGCCGTAACTCGTGACAGACTATGTGGGTACAAATCCTTTGTCCGATTTACTTATACGCAAGTGACGGACACAGATATGTTAGCAGATCGTAGTAGCTTCGCTACCAGGAACAGCAGTGCGTTGGAAGAATACAACAACGGTGGACACCTTCATATAACGGTATTTGTTATTGCTGAACACTTCTGTCTGGTGAGCAAGAGGCTGTTCAAAAAACGAGGTGTCTTTCCGGAGCAATGGCAAGAAAGAAATAAAATATTGTTTCTGATGAGAATCGAACTCATACCGTCTTTTATCCCAGCCGCCTGGCAATACGTGAGAGGCGCTCCCACCGACAAGGCCACGGCCACATTCCTTTACATTGAAATGAAAGGTTAAAAATGGTTGTAGCTATAGCGACAGCTGTATAGAACGCCAACCTGTGTTACCCGACGATGTAGTCATACGGCGATGAGGACAGCAGAAGGTGGGAAGGGATCACATGGTACTGGTGTCATACACCCCTTCCCATGCAATGAATAATACATGATAGAAAAGGGAAAGAAAATTTCATTTTACACGGAATCATTTCTGTATGACTACACGACGCAACTTGTTAAGTGGAAATGTTTTCTTATGTGAAACTCGGGCGTCCTAATTATATTTATTACCGGGAACGTATATGAACCAGGTTTTATTTACCACCAGGAAATTCAATAGATTTATCTACCGATGACATAAAACATGCGAGACTCAGTGCTTAAGTCACAACTCTTTGATGCTTGTCAGCTTGAAGGATTTGGATCGAGGTTAATAATGATGACTGGATCGTGATTATTTAACGTTGTATCGATGACGGAGTCAGGTGTTACTCTTCAGCATTTTAGTACAGAGTAATTGTTGCTGTTTGATTTAATAACTTTCAATGGTCAAAGGGTATAGGCATATGAACGCAATTTATACGTGGCTTGTGCAATAGAAGATATTTCATGATAATTATACTTTGCTCCTGTTCTACAATGTGTTCATTGATAGATCTATTAAATTATTAAGAATTTTTCGTGGTTTTAAGTCTTCACATTGTTCTTCAAGGTATTAGATTTTCATCTAGTCAATTTAAAAAAATGTCTCGAATACGACATACGAGCTGACATACAATTAAACTATTTGATTTTCTTACCTCGATGAATATCTTTGCAGATTCCACGAAAAATTGTGACGATTTCATTCAACTTCATAAATTATTATTGAAGAATTTGGATTTACAATGCTTGCTTCACCAGGCGAGACATATAGCGAGAAACATCAATTAGCAAGAAGTTCTAGCAAATCCCCTAGAGTAAATTCGTCATAATTCCAGCAAACAAAGCTCTAAACATGCTAAATGATATAATATTAATATGTAAATATTACTATTACCAGGTGCGGGTTAAAGAATTGAGTACGAGCACACCATTATAGAGTAGGTCTACTAACTACCAAACTGCACTTACTCGAAAGATTTATTTAACAACCAAAAAACGTTTCTCACGAAAAGAGATATTTGTCACCCAACCACTCAGAAACATACCGAAAGTGTACTGGACCCCCATATAAAGCCAGATTGATAGCTGGTTCTAGCAAAACAAGTACTGAGAAACATCAGTTCGCAAGAAGTTCTAGCAAATCTCCAGAGTGAAATCGTCTAGTCCCTGCAGACAAAGCCCCGGATGGTACAATGTTCATATGTGAATAGTACTATTACCAGGTGCTGGTTAAGGAACTGAGTATAAGCACACTATCGTTGTATACGTCTACTTAATCCCAAAATGCATTCTACTCTGAAAAACAACCACGGAACGTTCCTCAAGAAAAGAGCTATTTGTCTTCCAGCCACTCGTGAGAATATACCAAAAGTATATTGGACTCCAGAAAAAAACACTATACAAAGCTAGATTCATAGCCGACTCCAGAAGCTGCATCACCAAGCTTCTTTCAACCCTGTTGGCGACGGCCCTTCAGGAGGTAACAGCATTTGGGTAAAGATACTGCGCCACTATTTCTAAAAACTTCGGCGTCGAATGTATTGTGGATATTGGAAAAAAAAACTCTGTCTTATACGAAAAACACATACCATACTCACTATAACCCTGTGGATAATCCCTATATAAATCACGCAATGAATGATATATATCCACCTTCACCGGTTTTGAAGAAAACTACAGATAGCCCCAATCATATTTTGACCTTCATCTCTATAAAAATGAAGCGGGTCTTCTTTCTCGTCGATTGTACAATAAAAGAGATGCTTACAATTTCGACATCGTAACTATCCTTTTTTTGACAGTAATATTCAAGCGGGACCTGCATATGGCGTTTACGTATCTCGCCTTGTAGCGTTATTTAGACTGTGTAAAATGTGGCGATTTAATAAGATATGTGACGTTACGTCTAATATGAGATTTGCCAGTTTAGCGATTGTCACGGACCAGTGCACACAGTCGGGCGAAGTCGCAGACCGTACACGGGGTATTCCTCAATAAGGTCATAGGTTTAACAACGGGAGAAGTGAGCAAAAATTCTGTTTATTCGGTAACGACCGGAAAGAAATATACTTGGTGAGGTAATGTGAACAAATACTGGGCTTGGTATATGACAATTTTATTTGATATATTTTCTTCCATTTTCGTATAATCAGCATTATTGCTCATTTCTCCCGTTCTTTAACCTGGGCTCTTATGTGTGTGCTGGTGCGTGGCGATCGCTGACGATCGCTAAACCGGCAAATAGTCTATTCCGATTAACCCGGGATTAGGGGCCGTATGAACTCATGTACGTGAATATCCTCATGGTTTTCAAATGACCAGTCACAATCAAAGCGTGACTGAGATGCATCATTCTTTAGATAACGACTTTACAACGAATATCATATGGATTGAGAATACTGATCAGCGATACAGCTTTGATAGTTTTGGAACATCATGATAGTTTTGGAACATCATGATGTCTTCCGGCGTCCTTGAAAGCTGTTGACCGCTTATATGCAGGAAACTAGCCTATGTTTATGTAAACTATAATTTTTTTTCCAATTTGGTGCTAACGTTGTTTTATGAATTATGTCTTTGGAATTTGGACGCCGAAATTCTTGAATGATTAATGAATGATGGACTAGACGTTTGTGTGTATTAATTCATGGGCCTTTATTTAATTCCGATTGATCTGGGCCTAGGGCCGTTTGAATATTGTGTTTTCTTTATCCATGGTTTTCAAATGAACAGTCACAATCATACCTTGACTGAGATACGAATATGTGAATGTAATGAAAACATCTTTACAAGAGAGAAGAGTTCAACAGTTTTCGATAATATCAGCAAGGCCATTGAAATAATGATACATAAATGCAATCCAAACTAAATAATGAAAAATAAATGTATGATCTGTATATTTCAGGATTTCTTTAACAAATTATATTTCTTCTTTATTTTTATAGCAAACCAGTTTTTCGCGTTATCGACTCGTGGATACCTACAGGAATTTTCAAGGATATGCCCCTCTACTTTGCGAGATCGTGTACATTAGATAACCTAGAACACCTGCAAATATACAACCAGAGATAATTTTTGTATTTGGAATCTTTTAAATGTGAGTACCTGTGTATAACGAAAACATTCTTTGCTAAATTAATTTGAATGGCGTCAACTGATAAGAAGAGATGAACACGCCCTGCCAAACGTGATACAACGTTGTCACCTCTCAACGCAAATTAACCTCGACCCTGCGAGTACTGTTTGTATAGTTCATTTAACATGAAAATATAATCTAGCTTACCTCGTCTGCCTTCTGTCATATTTCTGGTTTTGCTCTGAAATTATTTATGAAAACTATTTCATTTCTCCGATTGAAGAGGTTTAGTCCCATAAAAAAAAGAAAAAAAACACACTAGAATTTGCACAATGTGTCCAACAGTCAATGATCTGAAGAAGCTAAATTTCTCCTAAATATTTGTGCCTCATATCGACGGTCGTAACCAACCCTCACGAAGAGCACCCATCATTTTTTTAACAAATTCGTTTTATTTTGCATTTTGCAAAATTTTAGATGATGGGAAATACGCACCAACGTACGATTGAATACATTGTGACGTTTATCGTTAGGGCTCTGTATATAAATAGCTATAATCTTTCGTGTTTGAATTTTTGACATTCTCGACACACGGCTGTTGTCCGAGAACATTGGTATGCCGTACCTGACTGACCACTGACTGTGTACAGATTCCATTACTCTCCTTTAAAAACAGTTAAGGGAAGGACAGTTTCCTAATCTCATCAATGATTTTAACTGGAGATGTACAAATTACATTAACAACATGTAGCTGAATCTCGTTTATTCTCTACAAACGAATTGAGACAGAAACAACAACAACATGCTCTGATATAGGCGTCGTATCGGACGGACAATGGTTAGCTGGCTGTCGTACAAAATATAAGAGTCTAGTCCGTCATTCGCTATTCACCTGTTCTCAAATGAAGAAGTTCTGCGCTCATTTTCCAGAGATCTATTCCATATAACAGCATTATGATCAAATTTGAAAAAGTTCAACAAAAACAATCATAGTATACATAAACATAGCCTAGTTTCCTACAAGAGAGAAACGGTCAGCAGTTTTCAATGATACCCTCAAAACATCATGATGTTCCAAAAATATCCGTATCGCTGATCAGTATTCTTAATCCAAATGGTTTTCGTTGTAAAGTCGTTATACATAGATGTATCTCAGATTGTGATTGTTCATATGAACACCATGAAGATCTTAAAATACATGTGTTCAAACGGCCCCTAAACACGGGTTCAGCGGCTTTATAGACACGAGTTACCAACTGTAACGTCATAGATCTGGCATGTTACGTTCTTATTTTACTATCAGCATGCGATTTGTATCGCCAAATTTGAGACACTTTGAATGGAGACTAATGGTGGTATAATCCGTTTATAAGTTCTGCAAAAATCGTTTCTGACGTTGATTAAGATCGTCACATTTCACACAGGCTTCTAGGTGTGATATGCACACGCCATATGCAGGCCCCATTGGAATGTTACTGTCCAGAAAGGGATACTGTCCAAACAAGGTGGTCGAGAACGCTTCCGTTCAAAGTTTTGTTAAATTCTGTGATAAATATCGCACGCTGACGGCAAAATACGATCATAGTATGCAATATATCTGATGCTAAGTTTCCCAACTTGTGTCTAATTCCGCTAAACTCGGGGCTATGAGCCATAGAATATAATGTGTTTTACATCTCCACGGTGTTTAAATGAACAGATACAATCACATCGTGACTGAGACAGAAAACAACTTGGAAATTCATTTGGATAAAGAATATTGGTCAGTTATTGATGTACGAATTGTCACAGCGAAACAGCTCACCAATTACCAGTATACGAGTTGTCAGAGCATTTCCATCATAGCTCTCTAGATTTGTATCTAATACCGCTTATGCCGGTGCTAGGGCCCGTGTGGTCATATCATCCAAGTTGCCACATGAACAGGTACAATAAAAGCGTACCTGAGATACAACACATATCACGAATCGTTAGATTCTTGGTATGTGCTTTAGAATAGGTTAACCAGAAGACTATTCTGTGCAGTCATGTGACGCAGTCAGTATGTCGGCACCTCTTCCCACTTCCCTTATATATGTTGTAATTAGCCCTATCTGACCTGGGCTATTTGGGACCTGTCGTGGCCTGGGGGAGGGGGCGAAATGCCCCCCCCCCCTAATTATTTTTCTTACCCCATGAGCTAGGGGGCCGAAACTTACCACACTATACCCTTGGGTCAAGCTCTACCAGAAAGTGTAAAAAAATCCAAGATGGCCGCTTTGATGACGTCAGTTTTAAAAACGGCATGTTTTGGTCGAATTTTCGGTCAAATTTTCTGAATGTTTTATTTATGCAATTTCTCCGCAAAAACTGCATGATAAATTAGTAAATATTAATGTTATGTGAAATAAAATAGTTTTCCCCACTTTTCATTGGGGAAAAGGAAAAATTTTGAAGAAATATGACAAAAAACATCACTTTTCTGGTACCCACGTGGCCGCCATTTTGAATTTATCCATGATCCTCTGCTCTGGGTGCTATGCAAAGAGGCTCAAAATGACCTAAATATGATAAACTATAAAGTCAGGGAGTTTCAGCCTTTCAGCCAGTTTCAGACATCATAAAATATTGTTGCCCCCTGTTCTCGTGTAGGAAACCGTCTTGTTTTTTGTTTTTTTTTTCATTTTATTTTTCTTTCATATACATCTGGAATTCGTGATAACTGTCATACGAAATAGGGCTTTCCATTATTGACGTGGGAATCCTTCTATGAACGACGGCTGAATATTTAAAATCGCGTCTGCCTCTAATTTGTCGTATGCAACAAGTTGCAAACAGACATGGAATGAAATCCTCATATACACAGACTAGGGTTTTTGCAGAATAAGCAGTCAACAGACATACTACATGGGATTTTCCTAGTCTCTACACTTATACAATACTACAAGTCCTCATCTCAGAACCTCATAGACCGTCTCAGTTCACAAGAAAAATGATTACCAATTTATCAATTTCAGATGTCAAAAATATTTCTTCAGTTCTACTACTTACAAGGGATACCATGGGACAGATGTTTCTTTGTTAATATAGTTGCTTAATATTCATCTTAAGTTTGGGGACTATATACCAACAGCGTATAGGTATTCCAATTAGTACTAAATGTGCACTTCTTTTGGAAGACATACCTGTTCTATTATGAACAAGACTATATGCAGAAATTGTAAATTACAAGCATCTGGTCCGTCATTCAAAATTCAGCCGTCGTCCATTGAAGGATATCCGCGTCCACTACTCCATATTCTGTTTAACAGCAGTCGCACCAAATAAAAACTTGATTATTCTTACTATTCACCAAAAGCTATATAGACACCGTGAATGATATATATGTATATATATATATATCTGTACCTTTATTGGATTTGAAGGATATTACCGATAGTCCAAGTTTGACATTATATTTATATTTATCCCTCTATGAAGTTGAAAAGGACTTTCTCTCACGTCGCATCTGCGACAAGAGAGGTGATTACAGTATCGACATTGTGCACTATATACAGGAAGGACCCACCGATTTTACCGAGCAGCATTTGGCAGATCCCTTATAAAATGTGATGATTTGATTCAAGGTCCCAACACATTTTTGTATATTAATTCGTCAAGACAACGTAACCCAGCTCCTTCGCTCAGATAGGGTCATAAATATCAGACAATGTTACAAAGTATAATCTGAATATGCGATTTTTTCTACCGTTAATGATCGTATGAGCAGCGTGATATATAAGACCAACGTGATGTTCATATGAATGCCCACAATCAAAACGTGACTGGGATATAACAATCAAGAAAGAGTTTGGAAAACAGAATGCAAGTGAGTTCATCCCTTCAAACTGTTGGCCGCTTCTCTCTTGCTATAAACTATTTATGCTATAATTTATTTTATGATACGTGCAGTTTGGTGCTGATATGGTGTAATAAATGTGGTTTCTGGATTATAGATGCGGTCATTCTTCATGGAAGACGGTTTGCTTATATACGTCGGATCTGAGGCGTGTCATAAAAGATCCCGGTGAGATACTAGTCTCTATAAATTACCATGTGACGTTGTAACAATGAGCGCATTATCACCCGGAAACAGCATCAAGGCATTAAATTGCAGCTGTTACTGTGGTATTTTAGGTAATTACGGAGAAAGATAAATATAGCAAAGTATATCCTTGGTGTGCATACATCCAGTTGCTTGGCACAACAGATGTAATGAGGTAATATTGCCTTAATCACATCTCCTCCATTCATAGACTGAAAAATAAATTATAAGCATAAATTAGAAACAGGAAACTTGTTTGTCAGATTGAAGGGCTTGGAACTTTATCGTGGTACTAATGATGTCTGGGTCGTAATTAATATAATGTTTTATCGGTGTCGAAGTCAAACGTTATTCAGGAAGCATTTTAATGTAGTTGTTGTTATGATTTACTCACTTTAAATTTTCAGATGGTATAGGCCTTAAGCGCAATTTTATGTGGCTTGTGCAATATAATAGTTCTATATGGAAATTATACTTGTTCTTGTTTTACAACATGATCAATTATATTAAATTATTGAAAATTTCTTAATTGTTCACCCCTCATTTTTTGTTCAAGAGATTAAATCTTTTCATCTGGTCAATTTCACAAGTTTTCTGAAATATTAGTAAACGAAAGTGAACATAGGTGATTACACTGTAGCAAAGTACAATCGCAATGTGCAAGACCTTTGACGTTTCGTAACTGGGTATAGTTTCGCTCCACCCGGAGCTACGGGTCGTAGGAACAACGCGATATATATTACCTTCGTAATGTTCATATGAATAAAAAGAATTTCCGTGTTAGTAATCGAAAGGTCTCTTTCGTATGACAATTATCATTATTATTCCATTTGTATATGAAACAATAATAATAGCTTAAGATGGTTTCTTATAAGAGAGAAGCGGTCAACAGTTTTCAATGATGTCAATAAGACATGATGATGATCTTTACATAAATTAATGATATATGGAAGAGGTAAAATCATAATCACTGGCCAGTATTCTTTATTCAAAGTGAAACCATTGAAATATTGATACATAAATGCAAGCCAGATTAACTGATGAATAACAAATGTATTATCTGGATTTTTCAGACTTTCGTTGGCAAACTAATATTTCTACTTTTTTTTTATAGCAAACCAGTTTTCGCATTATCGACGCGTGGAGGTCATATGGCCTACGGGATTTTCAAGGACACTTCCCTCTACTTTTCGAGATCGTGCATTTTAGATAACCTACAACACCTGCAAATATACACCCAGAGATAATTCTTGTGTTTGGAATCTTGTAAATGTGAGTACCTTGTTTAAGGTAAACAATCTTTGCTAATTTAATTTTAATGGCGTCAATCGATAAGAACAGATGAACACGCCCTGCTAACCGTGATAGAACTTTGTCACCTCTCAACGCGAGTACTGGTTATATAGTTGTATATTCTATTACGCCTGAAAATACAATCTAACTTGCCCCGGGTGCCTCCTGTCTTATTTCTGAATTCCTCCTGAAATTATTTATTAAGAAATATTTTAATTCCCTGTGTGATGAGATTTATTTGATAACAAAAAATCCACTAGTATTTGCGCAAGGTCTTCAATAATCAATGATTCTAGGAAACTGAACGTGTCCTAAATGTTTCTTTGAATATTTGTGGCTCATAGCATATGCCCAAAGTGTCGTGAGAAGCACCCATCATTTTTTTAAATGAATTTCTTTTATTTTGCGTTTCGCAGAAGCTTAGGCATATTATATGTTACATCGTGGGAAACACGAACCAAACAGTTGAATGGATTGTTATGTTGATCGTTAGAGTACTGTATATAAATAGCTATAATCTGTTAGTCTTTGCATTGTTGTCATTCTCGGCATTCGGCTGTTGTCCCAGAATATTGGTATGCAGTACCTATTACAACTCTACACTGCCCCTATGTACATATTTCTCTGCTTTGTTTCAAAAACGTTTGAGGGGAAGTGGACAGTTTCCCTATCTCAGAAACGATTTTCACTGACGGCTTGAATCTGAATCTCTCGTTTTTTTCTCTGCAAACAAAATGAGAGAGAAACAACAAAATGCTCTAATATAGGCTCATAATCGACAATCACTAACTGGTCGTCGTACAAAAAATCGATGTCGTACAAGTTTTCGACGAGAAAGTATCAATTCAGAGTTCATAACATTCTGTGATAAATATTTCGCCCAAGCGTAATGTTATAGATCAACTAAGTAGATCAAATTCTCATCAAAAGTAGGTCAGCTCAGAACTTGCAGGCAACAGTCCCCTAGTGCACGCTCATGCCTAAAATCAAAGGTTCTAATGAAACGGTCCACCTTATTTTGCCGACGAAAGGATTCGGATGGACTCACTGACTGACTGACTCATTACCCGACAATTTGCAAATGAGAGCCTAGTTCCTACCACAGTAACAAACAAGTAAAGACATAATGCTCAATCGTATTCAATACAGTAAACAATAGAAATTGTCCGAACATGTACGGATTAACTTATTTCGTCATTAGCTCGCATTATGATAATCTCTAAGGTAAATGGCGGTACATAATATTGTGAGTCAATTAAGCGGATATAAATCTCATTGTAACATGCAAACCAATATTAGTACAATGTTACAAGGTTGGCATTTTATATACATTAAATATAGATATGATTTGCATAGTATATGTATATTAGTCATAAATAAGATTCGTTCCATGTACAATTAAAAAAAATCATAATAGTTAAATAAATTAAACATGATAATAAAGATACAAGCGGGTAAAAAGTATTCCTTTCATTGTTTCGCCTGTCTATCACCAAATTACGACAGGGAAGGTTTAGAAAGGAAAACGCATATTCCTGATGAAATTATCTATTCAGGGTGGGGCTGTGAAATTTGATAAATTCGTCTTCTTTTATATCTAACCACCTTTGAACAGATGTGGAATTTGTGACCTTGTAGAAGGGAAAAATAGAGAATTTATCTTTTCCACATGAATGTATGTGCTTACATATATATATACATAACGTATATTCTTTTCGTCTAGTAGCATTTGCTAGGTCTGTTTAAAATGTGCAAGATCTTTAGGTTAAGTTTCGTAAGAAGTCGACATATGAGACAAATACTGATCAGCGATACGGATTTGATATTTTTTTGAACATCATGATGTCTTGCTGGCACCATTGAAACTGTTGACCGCTTCTCTCTTGCAGGAAACTAACATAGTTTATATATACTATGATTTATTCTTTTAATTTGGTGCTAATGCTGTTATATGAAATAGATTTTGGATTAATGGACGAGGTTTAAACAATGAATGACGGACTAAACGAGACGTTTGTACTTCATGATGTTTATATGAATAGCAAGCGTCCGATTATCCGACATTCAATATTCAGCCGGCTCCCGTAAAAAGAAAGAAAGAACTATTTCGTATGGCAGTTGACACCAATTCAAAATATTCCTACGAATTAGGCTCTCATTTGCAAATTGTCCGGTAATGAGTGAGTGAGCGAGTCCATCCGAATCCTTTCGTCGACAAAATAAGGAGAACAGTTGACAGTAGAACCTTGAATTTTGGCATGAAGGAGCATCAGGGGACTCTTACCAGCAAGTTCTGAGCTGGCCTACTTTTCATAAAAACTTCTGGTGATTTTTGATGAAAATCACTGGTGATTGTGACTTGGGATGTGCCCATCTTAATATAGGCAGGAATTCAACTTGGGGCGTAGGGGATTTCCAAGAGTTCAGTTCGCGTCGGAGGTCCTGTTAGTCACGCGTCCATGTGTATGAAATAAAAATCGTAAAAACACATAATCGTTTCCTACAAGAGAGAAACGGTCAACAAGACCTCATGATGATGAAATTGTATAAAATCCTAATTCTTTAACCAAAGGAATACCAACAATCAAAATGTGACTGAGATATAACAATCAAGAAAGAATTTGAAAACAGAATAGAAATGAGTAATACCGATTTGGCTAAAGGAACATCATGATGTCTTGTTGCTATCACTGAAAACTGTTGATCGCTTCTCTCTTACAAGAAGCTGCTTATAATATGATATTTTATAATGCATGGAGTTCTGATGTTGATATGGTCTAATGAATTAGGGTTTTCGATTTTGGAAGCGAAAATTCTTCTTTCGAGACGGCTTGCTTATGAATGTCTCATCTGACATTCGTAAATTAAATGATCTTGGTGGAACAGAAATGTCCATGAATTACAAGGTGATGTTGTGACAAACGGCGGGTGGCCTATCATGACCCGGAAACAGCGTCAAGTCATAAATTGCAACAGTTACTGCGATATTTTACGCCATTAAGGAGAAAGATAAATATATAAATATAGTTGTTTGTACATCCAGTTGCTCGGCACCGCAATAAGATAATATGCGTTAATCACAGCTCCTCCATTCATGGACGGAAAAAAATAAAATATCAGCATAAAGTAGAAACAGGAAACAGTGAGACTATTTCCGCTTCTTTTTATTCGGTTGTCTCTCGTCTGTCGTATACACATTTTGCTGATGTGTTGACGTGTACAAGCAGGATTATTTGTTGGCTAAAACCGAACGATTTATTGATAGTTTTTCACAATCACTAACAGAATAGTGTTCAAAGATTCCTTTGGTCACTCCCGTTCTGTATTACACACCCAGTATTACAATTATTTCTTAAAATTCTCTCTAAATATTTCGTCTCAATATTTGTTTACCCTTTCTAACACGTTGCCTCCCGGATCAGATTTTATACACACTGTAAGCTTTTGCTCTATATTTCACAAAAATTTAATGCAGTTTAAGTACAGCATAGATATAGCTAAAATTTTATTTTATTTCCAGCATTTGCTGTGTTGGGGCAGAGGTATTGAGGAGCAGGGGAACATACAAAGTGAGAAATTCAGTGAAAGTTCGAATACATGCATTGCACCCTCGGATTGAAAACACCTAGTGTTAGCATCACTATACCTTAGTATGGAGTTGTAATTCAATAAATAAACCCATACAATACATTGTTTACTGCTTCTCTCTTGGAAGAAAAGTCTATTTGCTAGTATTGTTTTATGAAATAAGGGATTTCGATTGACGCGCGATCGACACCGACTAATAAATCTCGGATTTGGTGCAAGTATTGAAAGAGCGATGCCTTCATCACATTTTAAAGATGTCAGCAAGAAGAAATGTAAGTTTCGATCAACACACGTCGCAGCCAATTCAAACAAACTCTTCACTTGCAGTGTTTGTCTCATGACTGTCAACCTATGAATCAATTTACTAAGTGTTTGTCAAATAAGCACATTATATTGTATATATATATTTATATATATTGGGCTCTTTTTGACGAGTAATAATTGAGTGATTCACTGTCGAACTAAAATTTTCCAACAAATTCGTTAAGAGGAGACAATGAAATGGAATTCAAAATTACTACTCTCATCCATCGTCTTTATGATGCAGTGGTGACATTTCCGTCCATTGCAGTCATCAAATTTTCACAGAATTCCCAACAGATATTCTTGCAACCACACTAACGTTAAATTTTCGAGTTCAAAGGTGTTCGCTTTAGATGGATTTTCCCCCTTTCAGGGTCGCTCTCTCCTGTTCTATTTTCTCACTCCGAGCCGACCGATATACTGTGTCGTAATACTGAGATGGTGTATTCCTCAACACATATCCGAGAAGCCAGTCTAATTGGAAATTTGTTGTTCATAATGTCATTCAGTTACCATACATATTCTTGTGAACAATTCAACTATTTATGAACATAATCAGTTACATTAACCCTCTCTGTACCGTATCGGTATAATTGTACCGATAGAAATATAGTTCATTGATTGCCTGTCGTTGGCATACAAAAATAAAGACTTTCTAGATAAATATTATCATCATATTATATCTTGTTCAAAAGCTTGGAGTATTATCTTTGAAACTATGTAGGCGATGATAAGTATATATTCGCTTCATTCATGCTCATGGCAGTGTTGATACCAGCTTGAAACTGTAAAAAATGCCGGTACGAGGGGGTTAATATATCAACAAATTCGAAATCTTCCAAAGGTGTGCCAAACATTGAGTGTAGCAAGAAATAAGGAAGTGAGGTGTATTAATTGGAGGTGCTGATTCACAAGAATTCTAGAGGAGAACCGTCCTATTATCCCTGTCACCAGATGACATACGCTATCGACAGCGAGAAGAATACACGTCCTGCTAAATCAGATATAACGAACAACGGAGATAGATTTAATACCATTTATAAAGCAAATCTCCGAAGACAAACTAGATGTACCTTTGCATAAAATTTTATTTGGATATATTGGGCCATTTTCAGCTGTTAGAAAAGAATGGCCATTGAGAAATTCGAAACTGCTGTCGTCATCTGAGTGACAAAACTTGTCGTAACGGCCGCTTATGACTGATGTATGTTAGTGATGACTCTCCGACAAGAGACAATGTTAGAGACGTTTGTGCTACTAATACGACGCCAGCTGTCATCCATGAAATCTGTCCACGTTCATAATCAAAATAACTTGGAAATATGACACTATCGACAACAACATATCTCCCCCCTCGTCTTACCAGCATAAATGATAACTGTTAGCTCAATTCTCCCGTGTGACAGTGAGAGAAAATAAAATGAAACGCAACAAAATTTAGTGAAAAAGAGGAGAAATGAACAACAGCTATCAGTGAAGCCTTCAAGATATCATGATGTTCGTAACAGCTTTCAGTGATGCCGTCAAGATAATATCATGATGTTCGCACAGCCTTTAGTGATAATGTCAAGATATCATGATGTTCGTAACAGTTTTAAGTGATGACGTCAATATATCGTCATGTTCTTAACATATTTGAGTGAAACCGTCCACCTTTAAGGTAAGTTCCCGTCTTTAGTTTCTGTAGAAAAGGGACACTCTTAGTCAGACATTTTTAACCTTCACACCGGCATCATTGTCACTGCTGACCGCTTCTCGCTTGCAAGAACTAGCTCATAGTTATATTTAATGCCTGCTAATCATATTTTCAAGGACATTAGGGAGCCAGAATGCTTTGATGAACCAGGGGTGGCTACTGAATATCAGATCGGACGCCTGAACTAAACCAGAGTCGTAAGTGTGAATCAATCAAAATGATGACGTAATTAACTACTCCGTACTGGGTAGCATCGGGAACTCGAAGTGGACACGAATCCTACGTTTTTATGTTGACTGGTCGGGCTTTGCTCGGAGCACCAAAATCAAAAAAGGCTGCAGAATCTGATTTTAAAGAGCTACTGAGTTCTTTTATTCCAAAATTCCCAAGTTGCTCAGCGATTAGGCGAAGAATGAATATTTTATATTAAAGATATTGACGAATGGTAATAACCACGAAGATCATATATTTGAGCACAATGAAATGAAAACATTATTGGTATACTTTTGGGGGTTCGGTCAAAGTAGAAGTCTTGCCTTCTTCCAAACCCAGTGAAATTTGTTGATCGCTTGATTTTCTTGAATCATGTTTTTCTTTTCTTCAATTCAAGCCATGTTTTGCTTTTCTACAATAAAAAAATACTATGTTTTTTTTTACAGTTGTTTTTCTACGTGTTTATGTATATAAACGACATGACTACTCCCAACCCCAGTGGTTATGTATTTATATGGTTTTTGGGCTGGTTTCTGTTGGATTAATCCCAACACTGTTGCCATGCATACAACGGTTCTCCATATTTCTCGCCAAATTCACTATCAATAATGAATGAGGACACTAATGTTTTCATTTCTTCCTTTATTTCTTTTTGATTAACCAAATCACATAATCAGGTTGTCGTCTTGTACACGAACAGCAAACACTGTCGTCATTCGCTTTTTATACCTCAAGTAGAGCATATTATGAGAAACACGTTGTTTCGAGTGATTTGCTGGCTAAACTGAAATAGATTGCAATAAAAGGGTTTAAGTAAACCTAGTTTGGCATCCAGTTGTTCTTTATGTTCACCCAGAAAAAGGCAAAATACGCAAAATGAAATAAAACAATGCGTAGAAATTAAGCGGCTGAAGAGCAATGTATACAAAAGAGTCCGCACACCATAAAATCTCGAACTGCTGTTGCCATGAACGCAATATCAAACACGTCAGATTCATCGGAGATCATCGGCATGTATCGACAAGATGAAATACCCCCGGAACTCCAAACGCACAAAAAACATCTGATACAAGGCGGGGTAGAGGGCGGACGTGGGGGATGAACGATATTGAATTAGATGAAGTATATGATATATGCGCCAAATGCAGATGATGGACATCAAGTATAGAAGGAAATTCAATACAAATAGAAACACAATACAGAGATCATCGAGAGAAATAGTTTGCGCAGTACAATTAAAACTATCTTCATAGTTGTTCTCTGGATAGCTTGTGTTTGGATCCGATCAGCATGGAACAGATTCCGCAGGAACACAGCGTCATGCAAGATATTCGATTTGTTTATTAGAAAAGAAACGACCAAAGCTAACCTCATCACAGGGGGCATTAGATCACTGACAGCAATGGGATGCTCCATCACAGTTTCGAAGAACTTTCTGAGTATCGGACTGTGATGTCATTGTGTCGTTCTATGTTACCACCACCATGCATTTCATGTTATCACTGACATGAAACTGGTAATGTTTGCATGTTATGCCGACTTGGACGTTGGTGCTATCGTGTGCATTAGGTGTTTGGCTTACGGACAGGGAATATGATGATGCTTTGGAACATCGTGATGTCTTGTTGGCATCATTGAAAAGTGTTGACAGCTTTTGTCTTGCAGGAAACTACCCTATATTTATGTATACTACGAATGTTTTTCTTTCAATTTGGTGCCAACGCTGTTATACGAATTAAGTCTTTGGATTATGAAGGCGGAAATTCTTTACTGGATGACGGTTGAATATTGAATGACGGACTAGACGCTTGTATGGAAAGAAGACGGTAGGTGTCGCCAACATTGTCTATTAGATTTTGAAATATCAGAGCGGGTCAGGCTGCTTGAAGACAGGATGGCTATTTTGATGCATTCTCCTATGGAGAACTAACGGCGAACTGGAAAGGCGAATACGCGAGATATCTTCACACGACAACATCATAGATTTTGATCATCCGAGGTAATTTTTATTATTCCCGATAGTTTCAACCCACAGATCGAATCGCACAGGTGGCGACATCCACACAGAGCATAGCGTGGTAAACACCAGTCTGTTCTGATCGAAGGCTAATCTCAGTCGTGTAATAATTTTTAACAAATAGCGAACCAGACATATTTTCCTTTCCGAAAGATCAGAGTTTTCTTGTAGAAGTAACGTTAAACATTTGACATGGCCAACATCACTTTGTACAAAGATGAGAATTACACAGACTTCTACTGGAATTCTATAACTGATTCAGTTCCAATGTCTAAGAAACTGGAGTACTTCTTTGTGTTCTTGGTAGTCGCTGTTGGCGTCATCGGAAATCTCGTCTCGTTTGTTATATTCAATCGTTCAACGTTTCGCCAATTCTCATACGCAGCGTATCTGAGATACCTTGCTATATTCGACTCCATGAATCTGTTGGTTGCGTTCATCCTCAAACTGGACGAGCTGTGTGTGTCCACCACGGGTTGGTCATCTCTGACCCATCACAACGACTTCACCTGTAAACTAAGCGAGCTGGTCCGTCACACGTGTATCTTGATGTCCGCCTGGCTGACCGCCGCTTTCAGTCTGGATCGAGTGGTCGCCGTCATCTCCCCGTTCTGTAAGTTCAGATTCTGTACCGCTGGTGCCGCTAAATTGGTTACCCTGGTCATCTTAGTGTTGAGCGCCGCTTCCCAAAGTTTCCGAGTCGTGTTGATTCAAGCCAGAAATCAGACTGAATCCGTGATATTCCCCTGTGGTCCTGACACCAACAACAAGGATGCGTATTTTCTAGCGGACTACTTCATCTATAATTTCGGGTTGCGATTTCTCCTCCCCTTCGCCATCATCACTATCAGCAATTCTATCGTTCTTCTGACCCTTCGACGACACGACGCCTGGCATATTCAGTCCACTGCCGCCCCGTTTATTCCTGATCGGAAAATCGTCCGCCATACCGGAATGGCCAAGACCGCACTTTATCTTGTTTCCATATTTTTCGTCTTGACCATGTCCCCGACAGCCATCCTGAACATTACTTGGTACGTGAATAGATGGAATGGAAACGACCGAGTATTTATAGATCTGCTGAAGTTGCAAGCTCCGTTCGATATACTTCGTTTGGCCAACTTTGCCGTGAACTTCTTTCTGTACTGTTTCTCGTTCAGGAGTTTTCGCCGTGAATTGAGAAGGTGGAAATGTAAAGGCGAGAAAATTGGTCGATGTTTCACGAATAAGTCTTCTTCGATTACGGGCAAGGAAACTTTGACCGGAAAATCAACTAAAAGCCGCACACACTGAATATTGATATAAACATGCAAATCAAGGTTTGGAACAGTCTCGCATTGTACATTGTGAGCGTGGATTGGAAACATGCAAGACTGTCTCTTACAAAACATGAAAGATACTTCGTGACAAATATGGAAAAAAATACGTTTCTGTTCGATGCTGTACCATGGAAATTGGTCATTTAGCCAAAATGAGTGTGGAACGGTTTTACCAAACCGGTAAGAAATAACGCGACAAAGAATACTTTGTACATAGTTGTTTGTATTTCAAGCTTTCGGAGAGAACTTTCAGTCCAGTATAATATCTATAAGGGAGATAATGTACGTTCCTTCAGGTGTTTACCTCAGATGGTGAATCGGGATTGTCAAAGAAAACGACGAAGAAAACATCTAAAATATCTTGCCAACTGAGTCATCGCTCAATCGAAACAAATACCATGGAGACTCATCTGAGAGAACCTTCGATGTTAACGTCGAGTGGGATTTGACATGATTTCACATGGGTTTATTGTTGTGAGTAATAAAAATTTGACGATTGATTAATTTTTGTTGATGATAACGTGTGTTAGGGAATTCATCAGTCTGCCAGGGAAACGGGAATGTGATATATGTTGGAAGTAAATAATATAACATGAGAGTTGGTGTAACGTCAGATGAGAGTTTATGGCGGTTTTGTGATGTCAGTTCGATAGACAGAAAACAGTGAAACGTAGCTGCATATGAGGCTTTATGAGCATATCTCTGACCTGACAGTAAAGTGTTTGCATGAACAGTATAGTAACCAAACACTAATTCTACATGTGCAATGCGAGACGCTCTATCCAGGAGCTCTGCAGTGGTTGGAACCGTTTGTGGACATTCACTTGGCATGCTATCCGAGATCTTCCCAACCCGATAAAAACAATCAATATACAGAAGGTAATATTTTCTTAAGAATTGTTTTATTTTGTAAAGGGTGCGAGAAAAATACAATTTTAATGGAGAACAATTGACAGTTCTTGTTGAAGATATTTTGGTAAGCCAAACTATTATATAGATAAAAGTGCAGTCTGCTGTGTGTGAAGTCACCAGACTGGAGCTTTTGTGAAACAAGTCAAGAAAGGCGAAGAAAACAGAAGTAAAGAATGAACCATTTTTGCACAAAGAGACATGCTTATCTACGGAAGCCCCCAGGGGACATGAGAGAAAAAAAATATATACAAAGCTATCTCGTGCGCACGACTTAGAGCCGTAACTCGTGCGCACGACTTAGCCGCCTATCTCGTGCGCACGAGATAGGAACGAGGCTCCATATTAGATTCGCATAAGACCTCGTTCTGGTGAGGGAGAACCTCGTCTCTATGTCGTGCGCATGACTTATTCGTCTATCTCGTGCGCACGACTTAGGAGGCTAACTCGTGCGCACGACTTAGAGACGTAACTCGTGCGCACGAGTTAGCCTTCTAACTCGTGCGCACGACTTAGAAGCATAACTCGTGCGCACGACATAGAGACGGGGTTCTCCCTCACCAGAACGAGGTCTTATGCGAATCTAATATGGAGCCTCGTTCCTATCTCGTGCGCACGAGATAGGCGGCTAAGTCGTGCGCACGAGTTACGGCTCTAAGTCGTGCGCACGAGTTATGCTTCTAAGTCGTGCGCACGAGTTAGCCTTCTAACTCGTGCGCACGAGTTACGTCTCTAAGTCGTGCGCACGAGTTAGCCTCTTAAGTCGTGCGCACGAGATAGACGAATAAGTCGTGCGCACGACATAGAGACGAGGTTCTCCCTCACCAGAACGAGGTCTTATGCGAATCTAATATGGAGTCTCGTTCCTATCTCGTGCGCACGAGATAGGCGGCTAAGTCGTGCGCACGAGTTACGGCTCTAAGTCGTGCGCACGAGATAGCTTTGTATATATTTTTTTTCTCTCATGTCCCCTGGGGGCTTCCGTACTTATCTAACCCTGCACAATTTGGAGGAAACTAAGTGTTTTACTTAGATTGAGAAGAAAAAGATATCATCCAGATATTCAGGTAAATCCCCCTTAACTTGATGGTAGGGGCCGTGTGAACACCGTGTAATACAAACTCTTCACGATGTTCATGAAACGAACCGGACTGGAGAAAAATAAAATAAGTGATATGGATATGACCAGGTTAGACATTCTATTTTGACATCTCTAAAATGGAGGTGAAAAGTTCGTTTTTGCTTAATATATTGTGATTTATTCACCATACCAATCCAAAATCTTCAGGCGACATGGCTTATATATTGTTACGTATCGCAACAATGATTTTCCAGTGGAAGTGTGCATAATCTATTTTTAATAGAGAAAAAACAACAACATGTCGTCTATTATTAGAATCAGATAGACGAAAATTTGTTTTTATTATGCCATCCGATGCGGATATATATGTCTATGGAAGTCTCTTTGTTCGTTATATTGCTGAGTTTATTGGGCAAGAACGACCTTTTTTAAACCAAATTTAGAGAGGTAGTTCTCGTCAACCTTTTGACTTCCGACATATTTGATAACTGCTGATCGCTTCTATCTTTCAAGAAACTAGCTTGTACTTATATTTTTATTCCAATTCCGGTTGGAATTTGGTGCTTGTATTGTCTTATGAAGTAGATCTTCCGATGGACGGGTAAATTCTTCATGGACAAAAACAGGTTTCCTTATGTCTGACGGAAATATTTTGTTACACGAATACTGCTTTTGATTTAAGCCTGATCTTAGCCATGTAATATCCATGTTTGACATAGGCATGTGAACATTTAAACTGCAATCTGGAACTGAGCCACAGATGGCGGAGCGGAAGTAAAATCAGTAAAATTGATCCCTTCTCATATTTGCCGATAGTATTTTACCAGCAAAGGTAAACACATTTTGACTTTGTGTTGAAGGTACTCAAATTGTCACCGGAGCAGCCGAGGAATTGTTACATTTGATGTTATTCCACAAGCACTAAATTACGGTGATCGACAAACGATGTAACTCATATTGGTTTGGGGCTGCGGCATTAAGGCCTATAAATTTGTAGCCCCTTAGAAAAAATGTTCTCTCTTCTGTACGGGATAACTCTAAATATCATCATTGCTGAACCGTCCCATTGTTCATATCAACAATATGCATGCAGATGTTGTATTTCGTGGTATTCATACGACTCACAACCCTTATTTAATCGGTTATTTGAAATATGTGGAAAAGTTGTGCACAAATGTCAAAAAGATTTTAACATATGTGTAAAACAATTATACGTATGTACTAAAGTCATAATTGATCCCAAGTCTAGACGTATGTGGTAAAGTTTTATACATATGTAAAACAAATATACAAAAGTGAAATAGTTCATCTATTAACAGAGGTGCAAAATTTTTCCATATATGTATAAAAAATTTCAACATATGTCTTTTCATATGTAAAAAAAAATTTTGAACATATGTGAAATGCCATTTCTGCTCGAGGCAATGACTGCTCTCTGTTATCGTTTTGGTGGTATATTTTTGACGAATAAACAATGGAACAAACTGCCCACAGCGGTAAAATCTATTCAGTAATGTTGAAATTGAAATGGCTAAGAAACCGAGCATGTGTGTTTATCTGTGGCGTGATTACTCCAATACAACTGTATTTCAATCCTGAAATATATGGAAGAAAACTTTATCTGACATGTGTTGAAAAGTTGTCGTATGGCGAGATTCTGCTGGTGGACGTTTCCTCTCCGAGGCCCGCCCCCCTGTTCAGACCTTTCGGTCTTTGATATATGTTGGCACTGTGGGAAGTTGATGCTGAGTCGACATCGGGCCTTACAGACTAGTCTTTTGTGTTAAATGTCGTCATTTTCATCTGACGACGATACAGCTCACCAATCCCCAGTGTACGAGTTGTCACAGCGACACAGCTCATCAATTACCAAATACGAGCATTTCCGTCATAGCTCTCTAGATTTGTATCTAATACCGCTTATGCCGGGGCCGTGTGGTGATGTCATCTCAGAAATCGTTAGATTCTTGGTATGTGCTTTAGAATAGGTTAATCAGAAGACTATACTGTGAAGTCATGTTGCTCTGTCAGTATGTCGGCACCTCTTTCCACTTCCCTTATATGTGTTGTAATTTTACAGAAGTACAATTATTTTGGACATTTGTCAAATAGTTAATTTATATTACATATGTGTAAAACTTTTCAACAAATGTTTAATACTTTTCCAAATATGTTTAAAACTTATGCCTGGGACATAAGAGACGAGCCAATCAGAACATTCCCAACGAATGTGTGTGGGGTGACATATTCTCTGAGTATAGCTACGCCATTCCTCCCACTATAGCGAGAGGTTTGGTCAGATAGCCTACATAGGACAGCCAATCAATAAACCGCCCATTCGACAAATTTCGAAATTCAAATGGATTCGATGATGATACGTGTCCATTTATAAATTCTTTTGAACAGAACGATGGAATGAGATATCAAGGTTAATTCCAAGTGTGAACAGAGAAGTCGGCTTAGTCGGCTTAGATGTCCTATAAGCTATAAATAGACTTTAACAAGAACAACATACCTCGTCCTGTCAAAGGGAACTTTATGTACCAAAGACCTCACCACACCCCGAGTTGAATGCGGATAGTTTGACGAGGAAATGAGTTCTCGCGAATCATTGAACTAGCTTGTTGACAGAAATTTAACAATGTCAAACTTGAGTGTGACATTAAGCCAAATTCCCTCCCTCCCTCCCTTTAACAATGTCAAGAGATGCTTATCCAAGACTGTATGAATACAAGCGTCTATTCCGTCGTTCAATATTCAGCCGTCGTCCATTAAAGAATTTCTGCGTCCACAATTCAAAGACCTAATTCATAAAATAGCATTAGCAACAAACTAAAAGAATGAATCATAGTATACAGAGAACTAGGCTAGTGTCCAGAAACGCACAACCGTTTTCAATGATCCCAGCAAGACATCGTGCTGTTCCAAAAATATCAAATGAGTATCGCTGATCATATCCATATAATTTTTGTTGTTAATTCGTTATCTGGAGTATGATATACCTCAGTTACGCTTTGATTGTGGCTGTTCATATGAACACCATGAGGATCTTGAAGCACATGGGTTCATACGGTCCCTAATCCCGGGTTAAGCGTAATTAGACACAAGTTACGCAACGTACCGCCATAGATATTGCACGCTACGCTCGTATTTTGCTATCAGCTCGATATGTATCGCCAATTTCAAGAAACTTCGAGGCACTTGATGGTATAGCCCTCTGCATTAATGCTTTGTTACGTTGATTAAAGTCGTCACATTTAACACAGGATCTAGCAATCCTACTGGGCGAGTTATGTATACGCCATATAGAGATCCCTCTGGTATATTACCGTCCAGATAGGTATAATTTAAATCGAAATTGCAATCATCTCTTAATTTGTCGTAAAGTCGACGAGAGGAAAGGCCCGCTTCATTTTTAAAGGAGATATAGGTCTAAATAAGATGTGCTGCCAGGGCCATCTGTCGTTTCCTTCAAAAACAGTGAAGGCGCATATTAATTCTTCACTGCGTCATTTATATATCAGGGCTATGTCATCAAGCGCCTCGACTCGAAGTTTCTCAAATTTGGCGATACATATCGCATACTGCTAGCAAAATACGATCGTAGCATGCAAGATCTATGGCGGTATGTTTCATAACTTGTGTTTAATACCGCTTAACCCGGGCTAGTGTGCGTATGAGCCTATGTAATTCAATATTCTCATAGTGTTACAGTCACAATCAAAGCGTGACTGGGATACCGATTTTACAACGTATATCATATGGATTAAGAATACTGATCAGCGATGCGGATTTGATATTTTTGGAACATTATGATGACTTGCTGGCATCATTGAAAACTGTTGACGACTTCTCTCTTGCAGGAAATTAGCATAGTTTTATCTTTATCCTTTTAATTTGGTGCTAATGTTGTTATATGAATTATATCTTTGGATTATGGATGCGGAAATTCTTTAATGGACTAAGGCTGACGCTATTATGACGAATTTACTCTGGTGATTTGCTGGAACCTCTTGCGGACTGAGGTTTCTCAAAATTACTTCAAAGATTTGCATATCTTGTTTCGAGGGTTGTAGGGATATTGGACTTTTCAAAATCGTCCATTTTGTGTGTGAAACGCTCAAATAAGTGACGTTATCCTTTCAAAATCAGAATCTGGATCGGCAAGGTCCATTCCCAAATAAATGACATTTGGCCATGGATCTCAGATCTGTGCTGTGGACCAGTGAGCCATGGAGGATAGTGCGAACGAGATTTGCAAACTTTATATTGCTGAAGACAAGTAGTTACCGGTGGATTAGGCTCATGGGGAAACAAAGTGTCAAAGATACGTCTTAGAATGCTCTGTATTCTAGCCTGAATGTGAGGTGCCGAGGGAGGCTTTCCTGTGGACTCGTATGGTTGCTTTTCAGTCACCAGATGTCGTCAGTTTTTCGCACCTCTTGCATATCTCACCAATGAAGAGAAAGAGAGGGAGACCTATTCAACTGGTGGGAAGGCTCATATACTTCAGTTAACGGACGCAATTCACTGAGGCGCCATAGAGACGGTCATTAAATCGACCTACTTTCGGTGAGATGACGTCACTGGTATATTGAAATTCCTTTCATGGTATGTCATAATGAAACTCTGATACGTCTAGCTCATACGGTTCACGAAATTACTTTGGAGTTTTCAACGATCAATGTCGCCATGCTTAATCCCTGGTCCAGAACCCCCATTTTACAATCTACTTGCATGATTCTCTGTTCGGCGGGGCCGTAATTACAAAGAATTGCACCTGAAATCTGGTTATTTCGTAAAAGAAAATCGACACTTCAAATCAAATTACCCGTGATAAGAAAGCAGACTCATCCGCTGTAACGAAGGGAAATTTGTTCCCGATAGTTTCAAACCGGAAAAAATATAGTTAACTATCCGCAGTAACCTAAGACGGGACAGAGCTGCATGCAGTACAGCCACCCAGCTCTGTAACAGGAGTACTGCAATCCGCCTTTTGCGCTATTCCTAATGCCGGTTTCGGCCGCAAGGTGGCGCTAGCGCTCAGGGCACTTTGGTCTGTTCCGGTTTAGCTGTCTGCTACTGTAAACATGTGCAGGAGGGAAGGCTGGTATTGTATTTCGCCTCGTTTCGTCAAATTTTCTCACTGATGGAGACGTCCTTTGTAGTTTACGTAAGTATAGTCATCAAGTCTAATTTTTACTCGTTTGTACAAGCATAATAAAGACGCTTTGTCAACAAATTGGGCAATCAAATCTCGTCGTTGTTGCTGTTATAAAACATTTGTTTAGTTATAGTAGAGACTTGCGTGTCATCGACTCAGGGATAACGGATTACTATAGATTAGATAATTAAAAAAATAAAAATAAGTAGCTATTAGTGCAAAAACTACTTCCTCAGTATTTATGAGAAGTTAGAAGACATAGGCCTATGGCACATTAATTTCCTGTTCAGTGTGTCTTTTCACAATAAACTTATGAAACACTACCAGCAGTCCCAACTGAGGCGGGTTGGGTTCTTGTTTATCACATTATAATTATACAGCTACATTAACAGCTACATGGTAGTCGGGTTAACTAATAATCCGATTATTTCTCACAGTTCTTGATCAGACAAACTGGCCCTTGCTGATTGTTTTCAGTAGAGTGTGGTTTAATCAGGCTGAACTGCCGGCCACCCACCATGTTTTATAACAACAACAACGACGAGCTATGATTGCCCAATTTTTTGACAAAGCGTCTTTATTATGCCTGTACAAACGAGTAAAAATTAGACTTGGTGACTACACTTACGTAAACTACCAAGGACGTCTCCATCAGTGAGAAAATCTGACGAAACGAGGCGAAATACAATACCCGCCTTCCCTCCTGCACATGTTTACAGTAGCAGACAGCTAAACCGGAACAGACCAAAGTGCCGTGAGCGCTAGCGCCACCTTGCGGCCGAAACCGGTATTAGGAATAGCGCAAAAGGCGGATTAATATCCCGTCACAGTTACAAGTCGAGCAAATGTTTTGTCGACCTTCGTTTGATGTAAATTCCATATTGATAAACAACAAAATCCAATTATTGAGTATGTGATATGGCTTCAACCCTCTAGCCATAACAAGAATAACCACACAAACTTTGATTCGGAATTGAAATATAGGGTGATGTACAACAATAATTATAGGGTGTTATAGTAATAGTAATTGTTGTCACCCTAAAGGAACATACACTGTCTCTTTGGAGTAGTTACGATAATATAGCAAAGACTCCATTTGATGTTACGTTAGCAAAGTCAAAATATATTTTTTAATTCTGCACAAAATGGTTTGTTTCGTGCTGACAGAATACCCAGATTTAATATTGTTAATGCTCAGAGTCTAAAGTGACGTAAAACAGCGTCGTATGACGTTTGAAATTGGACTTTCGTCTGTGTTTGACTTTTTCGTATATATTTTAACATGAATATTTTAAGATATCTAAAATATGACACCTTGAACCGAAACGAATCTAACATTTTATTCTAATATTACCTCGAACATTTTGGTTCAATGTGTCATATTTTAGATATAGTGGAAAATTCATTCTAAAATATATACGTTTTACGTAACTGCTGACTCTGAGCAGTCAACAGTATAAAATTGTAGTGTTTTTAGTGTGAAACACAGCTTTTGTGCAAAATTAAAGGAAATTTGGCTGTACTAACGCAGCTTACCGTACTTACCGTCGTGATATAGCTGAAAAATGTTGAAAGCGACGTTAAACCCTATTCACTCACTCACTCACTCACTCCTTTACAGATTACAGCAAGCCGAAAATTCACACACGTATAATATAGGTTGTCTTAAACAGACAATTGATAACATTTGTGTACAATTTTTGACAAGAAATGCGTTCCACTGGGTTATACAGGTATATATATAATGAGTTCTTCTTGTAAACTGAAATAATTTCGAGATAATAAATTCTGTAAACAAATTGTGGAGAATATCGTCTTATTATACGCCACCAATATCATATCGAATGAATCATACTCGAGTAGTAAAGAGCGTTTATATGCCAGCTAACCGCCTATCTCTCTAACATGGGAGATATTTTTGCGCCGAGGGACTAGGAATAGAACAGAAGTGTTCTCGCGAATAAAGTAGATCAACCGGAAGTGACGTCATCAAATCATCAATAACCGATATCTTTTAAATGTCAGGGGCTAGAGGTATGAGACTTTGGTGAATGGATATCTTACAACGAAAGCGTTTGAATATACCATTGACATCATGGCTTTATCAGGATGAAATTAAGGTTATATCTGGGAATAGATGTTTTACCGACGAGACGCTACCGATGAATAAGCGGTAGAGAGGGATTGTGGGGGGCCTAATCGTGTATTTGCGCCTAATCGTGTCAGCGCCAAATCGTGTAAAAAAATTGCGTCTAATAACGTGTTGCGCCTAATCGTGTAGGAAATTTGCGGTTAATGGTGGAACTGCGCCTAATCGTGACGAAATTTGCGCTTAATTGTGGCATTGCGCCTAATCGTGTACGGAATTTGCGCCTATTTGTATAAATGTGCCTAATCGTGTAAGGAGGCTGCGTCTAATCATGTAACTGCTCCTAATCATTTGAACGATCTTGCGCCTAATTTTGCGTTGCGCCTAATCGTGTAGAAAAATTGCTCCTAATTGTGGAACTGCGTCTATTCGTGCAGGAGATTTGCTCCTAATTATGGAAATGCGCCTATTCGTGTGAGAAATATGCTCCTAATTGTGGAACTGCGCCTAATCGTGTAGAACATTTGCGTCTACCTGTGGAAATGCGCCTAATTGTGTATAGAGGCTGCGCCTAAATGTGCATAACGTGAAGGCATATAGCGCTTAAACGTGTTCAACGCGCGCGCAGACAATTATTTATTGAATTGCTGGGTCCACCCCGAATTCAAGTTTTTCGACTGTATTGTTGAAAAGCTACTAAACAGGACAGTTCATGGATATCGGATATAATCTGTTCTAAATCCATGCTCTGATTCATCATTTCATTTTTGGATCTGATGCTGCAAAAGGACGTAAAAGTGTTGAAATGACCATGACGAAATGTTTCCGAAATCGGCCAATTTCAACCTACACAAAGTAATGAAAATGTAGATATGGGGAAGCGGATCTTCCCCTTGTGTGTGTATGAGTGAAACCGTTGAAACGAGATGTCCGCCACTGTTTTTGAGATCCTTAGAGTCAGTTCTCGCGAAAGTTGGGGGTAAGGTACTTGATATGCTCAACTTGGACATTTCCATTTTTTTTCCACCGACCAATGAAAATCCGGCACTTCAATTTTGAAAATTTGAATTCACTAATCAAAAGTCGAAACAGCCAACATTGCAAATCGTGAGTCGCACAAGAGCCTGTATAATGATATGTCATATCTCGCAGCACCATCTGTATATTAAAGGGAGACAGCTGAAGTAGAACTAGTCCCATGGGCATATATAGAAAGGTGGTTCAGAAGATAAGGGTTGGGACAGAAGCCATCCATCGCAAGTGAACTTTTCTTTGCATAATCTAGATTTTATTGCACTGTACTTCCATTTGTAGATTAGTATTTTGTAATTTATGGCTCACAGGAAAAACAGTTTTTAACTGATTGTGATACCCGAGTATCATTTTCAGAGACTATCGATTGACTGGCTGCAATGGTGGATATAGTAAAACTGAAAAGAATAGCTGCTTCCTGAGTAGCAGATTTCTTTCCCAGAGTTTCAATTCAAAATAGTATCTATTTGTTTGAAAAAGCCCCCCAAAACACACGAAAAACTGGCCATAATACCAAGCTGATCTGTATGTAGTGGTATTACAATTATACATACACCCGGTACTGGCACTGAATGAAAGCATTAGAACACAAGAGTGCATGAAACAACAAGTGGCAAGATATCCATCTCAGAATATTTCAGTTCTCAGACATGTAAGATAATATTATTTCTAAGTTTAAGTTCAATTGATTAATTTCACTACATACATGCACATATATTCCTAACACCACTCCATGTGTTGACCTAGTTTTAGCTTGACCTCTTCATTCGTCAGAAACTAGATCCAGCATATATACATGTACAGCCCCTAGAGATATGGTAGTGCAGATCTTTACACATGTATATGTTGCGTCCTGAACTGTATTTCTCTGAGCTGAGGTCAATCTTTGGAAGAGTGACCATAGCCGGCTTCCATACTTTAGTGCGTATCAATCTTGAAGGAAAACAATCAACAGAGTATTATTCAATACAGGTAAGGGATGAAGGACATGCTAAGTGACTATATATAGGCCTAAAAAGCCTGTCAACCACTGAAGGATAACTACTCTGGTCTGAGAACGAATAAACAATTTGGAACTATTTTTGTTCGTGTACTTCGAACAGCCCTGAAATCAGAAATTTTTTAGGTCCCATAATAAAGGTGAAACAACTCACTTTTCTAAAAATGTTAAATTGTCTAGGAGTTTTGGGGCGCTTGGGTGTGGTCGCGCCTGCGGAGTCGCGACTTCCGGTCACTTGACTTCCGAAAGACGTCACTACCGCCAGATTTTCTTTCGTGAGGTGACCCAGGGTTCACGGTGGCAGTGACGTCATACGATGGCGTCATCAGTGTTTGTGTACGTGACTGTACGCCGGTGGGGTGTATTGGACGTAGTCCATATTTTCGGATTATTGGTCCCCCTCAAAAGCTGTAATACAGCAGAGCGCCCGGGCCTGACCACATGATAATTATCCTTCCCTTTTTAGTAACCAGTATTTATAGTACCAAGCTTTTGGGTACTACCACTCCTTCAAAATGACATGCGGATTGGTGGCTGTGTTGAGCTATATGGCGAGTCGGGCCGCGAAGTCGACCTTCGTCAGCCTCAGTTTCGCACGTTTTTCAGGTGTCTAAAATAGGGTTATGTTACATATGGAATATGTGACAAAAAACGGCATGGTCGACCTCATAGTTTGAATAGCTTTTTTATTTCGCCTCGAGACGGGGAACACTGGAAAGAAATCTTATTGAAATCGATTGTCAAGATTTTTCCAGGAAATGAACGAAATATTGCGTATTTTGGGTCATTTCAATAGATTTTCCAGAAAATATGCAGTACGTTCCGAGGGAGGAAAATTTATCCCGAGTTAAATTTGCTTAATTGGCTTGTATGCTGAATTAATGGTATGAGCATTCCCATGAAGAAAATATATACTTTTATATGGTTTTCTGGATGGTTTGCCAACTCAGAAAGACGGAAGGGCTATACCAAGGGTCTATTTCCAGCAACGAGGGGTCTACTGTGGACTTCACCCTATTACACAAACCGGTGGCTTCAGCCGGGAAAAGTTTGAGGGAACTCCCGTCATGGGAGTGACGTCATCAGCCCGTATAATAAGCTGTCATGTCTTGTAGCGCCACAATGTATGCTAAGAGGCGACAATTCGACATATATCTCGTAGAACGGCTGTATCGCAGCACCACCTGTATACTAAGGGGCGAAAACTCATCCTATAGCCCGCATTTGAAGCGTTGTAGCGCCCGCCCTTTAAGCTTTGATTGGTTTTCTCCACCCGCACTTGAATCGTTCATTCGTTTTCGTCGCTGGGCGTCGAAGAGTGTCTAGACGCCTCAATACCTCAGGTCCCTGAAACAGAGGAGGAAGAGTGGACCTAAAGTGCCGAAGCGTTGAAGCGTTCAGACGCTTGGCGTCAATTGTGGCAGTTGTGTGCAGAACTGGTGTTCATAGCGCTGTAGTGATCTATTTTTAGAACCGGGCAAAAACTTGCGATCTGATTGATCCAACCAACAACTAATGAGAACAGCGGAATACCTCCTGTCCATGCCCCTCAGTCGCTCCACACATTCCCATACGACCCGTATTGTGCTTTCTATACTACTCTGCGAGTACGATCAGTCAGTCTATTTTACCCCAGGGCGAATGCCTGGCTCCGGGCGCTCGTTTGGTGCAAATCCCATGGGTAAAATAGAAAGCCGCTCGTACTCGCAGAGTAGTGTAGAAAGCACAATACGGGTCGTATGGGAATGTGTGGAGCGACTGAGGGGCATGGACAGGAGGCATTCCGCTGTTCTCATTAGTTGTTGGTTGGATCAATCAGATCTGCCACAACTGCCACAATTGACGCCAAGCGTCTGAACGCTCCAACGCTTCGGCACTTTAGGTCCACTTTAGGTCCACTCTTCCTCCTCTGTTCCAGGGACCTGATGTATTAAGGCGTCTAGACACTCTTCGACGCCCAGCGACGAAAACGAATGAACGATTCATGTGTGGGTGGAGAAAACCATTCAAAGCTTAAAGGGCGGGCGCTACAACGCTTCAAATGCTGGCTATAGGATGAGTTTTCGCCCCTTAGTATACAGGTGGTGCTGCGATACAGTCGTTCTACGAGATATACGTCGAGTTGTCGCCTCTTAGCATACATTGTGGCGCTACAAGACATGACAGCTTATTATACGGGCTGAGGACGTCACTCCCATGACGGGAGTTCCCTCAAACTTTTCCAGGCTGAAGCCATCGGTTTGTGTAATAGGGTGCAGTCCACAGTAGACCCCTCGTTGCTGGAAATAGACCCTTTGTATGGAAGCCTGCTATGGTCACTCTTCCAAATAACAAGCGTCTAGTCCGTCATTCATAATCCAGCCTTCGTCCATTAGAGAATATCCGCGTCCATATCCAAAGACCTATTCCATATTCCATATAACAGTATTAGCACCAAATTCAAAAAGACAATCATAGTATACATAAACATAGGCTTGTTTCCTGCAAGAGAGAAGCGGTCAACAGTTTTCAATGATGCCGGCAAGACATCATGATGTTCCAAAAACATCAAATCCGTATCGCTCATCAGTATTCTTAATCCATAATATTCGTTGCAAAGTCGTCATCTAAAGAATGATGTATTTCAGTCACGCTTTGATTGTGACTGTTCATATGAGTACCATGAGGATCTCGAAGTACATGGGTTCATACGGCCCCTAGCCCCGGGTTAAGCCGAATTAGACACAAGTTACGAAACGTTATCTTGCACGCTACGTTCGTATTTTGCTATCAGCATGCGATATGTATCGCCAAATTTGAGAAACTTTGAGTGGAGGCGCTTGACCTCAGCTCAGAGAAATACAGTTCAGGACGCAACATATACATGTGTAAAGAGCTGCCCTACCATATCTCTAGGGGCTGTACAGCTATGCTGGATCTAGTTTCTGACGAATGAAGAGGTCAAGCTAAAACTAGGTCAACACATGGAGTGGTGTTAGGAATATATGTGCATGTATGTAGTGAAATTAATCAATTGAACTTAAACTTAGAAATAATATCATTTGACATGTCTGAGAACTGAAATATTCTGAGATGGATGTCTTTGCCACTTGTTGTTTCATGCACTCTTGTGTTCTAATGCTTTCATTCAGTGCCAGTACCGGGTGTATGTATAATTGTAATACCACTACATACAGATCAGCTTGGTATTATGGCCAGTTTTTCGTGTGTTTTGGGGGGCTTTTTCAAACAAATAGATACTATTTTGAATTGAAACTCTGGGAAAGAAATCTGCTACTCAGGAAGCAGCTATTCTTTTCAGTTTTACTATATCCACCATTGCAGCCAGTCAATCGATAGTCTCTGAAAATGATCACAATCAGTTAAAATTTGTTTTTCCTGTGAGCCATAAATTACAAAATACTAATATACAAATGGAAGTACAGTGCAATAAAATCTAGATTATGCAAAGAAAAGTTCACTTGCGATGGATGGTATCTGTCCCAACCCTCAATAAAACAACAACGTTTATCTTCTGAACCACCTTTCTATATATGCCCATGGGACTAGTCCTACTTGAGCTGTCTCCCGTTAATAAACAGATGGCGCTGCGAGATATGACATATCATTATACAGGCTCTTGTGCGGCTCACGATTTGCAATGTTGGCTGTTTCGACTTTTGATTAGTGAATTCAAATTTTCAAAATTGAAGTGCAGGATTTTCATTGGTCGGTGGAAAAAAAATGGAAAAGTCCAAGTTGAGCATATCAAGTACCTTACCCCCAACTTTCGCGAGAACTAACTCTAAGGATCACAAAAACAGTGGCGGACATCTCGTTTCAACGGTTTCACTCATACACACACAAAGGGAAGATCCGCTTCCCCATATCTACATTTTCATTACTTTGTGTAGGTTGAAATTGGCCGATTTCGGAAACATTTCATCATGGTCATTTCAACGCTTTTACGTCCTTTTGCAGCATCAGCTCCGAAAATGAAATGATGAATCAGAGCATGGATTTAGAACAGATTATATCCGATATCCATGAACTGTCCTGTTTAGTAGCTTTTCAAAAATACAGTCGAAAAACTTGAATTCGGGGTGGACCCAGCAATTCAATAAATAACTGTCTGGCTTCAAATCACTATTCCTGCTCTATATTAGGTCGTTTTCATGACTACACGGTCATTACACGATTAGGCGCCTTGAACACGTTTAAGCGCTATATGTCTTCACGTTGTGCACGTTTAGGCGCAGCCTCTATACACAATTAGGCGCATTTCCACAGTTAGACGCAAATTTTCCACACGATTAGGCGCAGTTCCACAATTAGGAGCATATTTCTCACACGAATATGCGCATTTCCATAATTAGGAGCAAATCTCCTACACGAATAGACGCAGTTCCACAATTAGGAGCAATTTTTCTACACGATTAAGCGCAACGCAAAATTAGGCGCAAGATCGTTCAAATGATTAGGAGCAGTTACATGATTAGACGCAGCCTCCTTACACGATTAGGCGCATTTACACAAATAGGCGCAAATTCCGTACACGATTAGGCGCAGTTCCACAATTAAGCGCAAATTTCGTACACGATTAGGCGCAGTTCCACCATTAACCGCAAATTTCCTACACGATTAGGCGCAACACGTTATTAGGCGCATTTTTTTTACACGATTTGGCGCTGACACGATTAGGCGCAAATACACGATTAGGCCCCCCACAGGGATTATACTGAACAACATTACGTGGATTAGAGATCAATTTTTGGGGGGAATTATGCAGCGAAAAAATATTTCCATGTTACAGACATAGGCGGTTGGCTGGCAGATAGATGCCCATTACTACTTATTTGTTTATCAAAACTGTATATTTTGAGAATAGTGACAATCAGGGTAGTTTTGGTAGTTTTTATGTTTCAATGAAGTGGAATTTTGCTGATTTCATTAAAGTGCTCGATGTAAACTTTGGTGTACATCATCGATGCACCACGAGACTTACGATGAATGACTGATCCGGTTTCTCTGATTGGGCGAGAATCTTGGCGGTCATCTTTTATTTATGCAAAATCTGTAATGATGTTTATCTCTGATACCATTTGTTCTATACGAAACTTGGTTTACAGCATCGATGTATGAAGAGACTTGCATTACTGAATAACCACATCAGTTCCTCGGAGTGGCGGCCATCTTTAATTTATGCAAAATCATTAATGATCTCTATCTCTGATACTGTTCAAATGCTCAATGTAAAATTTGGTATACATTATCGATGCATCAAGAGATTTATGTAATGAATACCGGTTTCTCTAATTGGATGGAAACCTTAGGGGCCATTTCTAATTGCAAAATTTTTGATAATCTGTATATTTGTCATTTGACTGCTTGGTGTTCCTGGCATCTTGGTTCAAATTGAATACACTATGAATTGCTGGCGCCCAGAGCCGAGGGGTTTTCAGATGCGCAGCTCCGTATTGTATTGGTAAGTGTGTCCCTTGTCTATAGATCTTGCTTGGAATTGTTTTTCGTGCCAATCCGCCTCTGGGTGGCGACACCTGGGGGCCAAGTTAAAATTGCATCTCCAGACAATAACTTTTGAAAACCTTAAGAATTCTTTCCAAATTTGATGTGTGGGTACCTTGCCTCAAGATCTGGATTGAGAATGTTTTTTCGTGTTGATTCGTGTACAGGGGGCACCACCTGAAAGCTAAGTTAAGTTTCCAGACAATAACTTTTGAAAACCTTGACCGATTCATTTCAAATTTGGTGTGTAGGTACCTCACCTCAATTTCTCGTTTGGCATTGTTTTTCATGCTGGTCCACATATAGGTGGCGACTGGAGGGCAAATCTAAAATTATATTTCCGGACAATAACTTTTTTAAAACTTGTATGAATTTTTTTCCAAGTTTGGTATATGAATACATGTACCTTACCTGAAGGTTTCGCTTGGGATTGTTTTTCTTGTCGATCTGATCATAGGTGGCCCCACCGGTAGGCCAAGTTAACATTTTCTATTTCCAATGTCAAGGAATCGTGCCTCAAGATCTTGTTTGGGATTATGTGTTATGCCTATCTGCCTATACATGGCGCTAACCTGTGGGCCAAGGTAAAATTTCATTTTCGGACAGTAACTGCAAGTTGGACCTGAACGGATTCTTTTAAATTTGGTATGTTGGTACCTTTCCTCAACGTATCTTATGGGGCCATGTTAATGATGTTTTTCATAAGTTTTATGTTTTTACTTTCTTCACAAATAATGAATGTTTCCTTTACTAAAGATGCAAAAGGGATGCCTTCTCGATCGTATTCGATCGACTGTATCTAGTTTCTTCAATATTTGGCATATATGCATTCCTTGTGACAAGGTGTTGATTGGTATTGTGTTTCAGAAAGATCTTCCCGAAGGTGGCACCACTAGGGTTCTTTCCGTTCTTTTGTGCTGCAAGCGATAACTTTGAAACGCTTTGAAATGTCACTCGAAATTTGGTTTCCGGGCAATAACTTCAGAACTGCTCATCGAATTCTTCCCAAATTAGGCATGCATATACATTGTGCCTTGCCATGAGATGTTGCTTGGGATTGCGTTATCCACTTCTGCTTAGAAGGTGATGCCACCTGATGACAAAATCTGAAATTTGTTTTTGGCCAATAAGTTGAGAACTGCATGCATTTTTCTCAAATGTAGCATGCATGTACCATGCCAGGAGATGTTGCATGGGATTGCCTTTCACTCACTTGCACTTACAGGTGGCGCCACATGGTGGCAAAATCCCGAGTTTGTCTCCGGGTAATACCATGACATAACATGTCGTTCGAGATTGCGTTTCGCCCACTTGCGCCTACAGGTAGCACCCCGTCGTGTCAAAATCTAAATTTGATTTCGCTCATCGGATTCTTCTCCAATTTGGTATGCAGATACCATGCCATGATATGTCCCTTGGAATTGTATTTCGCCTGCTTCTGCATACTGGTGGCGACACCTGGTGGACAAATATGAAAATTGTTTCTGGCAATTAATAGTTTGACAACTGCTCATCGGATTATTCTCAAATTTGGTATTTATATGCCATAAGATGTCGCTTGGGATTGTGTTTCGCACACTTGTGCCTACAAATCTAAATTTGGTTTCCGGGCAGTAACTTGAAGACCCCTCTTCAGATTCTTCTCAAAGTTCGTATGCTGATATATGTGCCTAGACTGTGGAACTCTCTGTTAAATCAGGATATTAACAGACAGTGTCAGCGTACTGTTCCAGCTGTCTCCCCTTCAGTGATTGGTCATTCGACCCCGCCATTTCACTATTTATAGGAGCCGCCCCAATCTTCATACACATCCACGTGACTGGCTCAGTTGACTGATGACATAGCGCGGCCTCGTTTTCTATTTCAAAATCTGCCGTCTAACTGGGAAAATGTTGTTGTTGCTGCATCAGCCGATCATTGGCCCTCCGTAGAAGGGTTCAATACTTTAGGCTAATACATGTACCAAGCCATGAGATGATGCTTGGGATTGCGTTTCGCCCACTTGCACTTACAGGTGGCGACACCTGGTGGCAAATTTTAAATTTGGTTTCCGGGCAATAGGTTGAGGATGCCTTCAGCTTCTCGTCAAATTTGGTTTGCAGATAATGCCTTGAGATGTCACTTGGGGTTGCTTCTCGGTTACATAATTTCCATGCTTCACTGCATGGAAACTATATTACAGAAGCAATCAACTTTCAGTCAACCGTTCTGAGTTGATCTTAAAACTTTGGAAGGCAGAAAGATCCTTCCGCATCCAACGCCTATGAAGCAGCAGTTGCCTCCCTCATGTATATCCCCTGAGACCAACAATGCTAAAAAATATTCCTGCCATTTCGGTGGGGGACCTAGCATCCACTGGCTGCTTGTTGCCTTAAAAATGAGACGATATATATACATATATTCGATACAGTCACACGACTGTGGTTGACTGTTGACAGTTATACATCTGCCTTGAATGTGTGTAAATACGTCATCGTATTTGTGATTCAATGATCGAATACAGGCTAGATTTCATATAACTGTTTGAGGAGCTCTATGACAATAGCAGGCCAATGACTTCATTGTGGTGTGTGGTTGAAGGAGTGCTTCCACTTTTTTGTAATGTAACTCGATAACTTTAGTATCAATTCACCTAGCTTTTGAAGGGAATTTATATGGACCCGTTGCTTGTAGTGCTTCTTGAACTTTTCCGACGGAGTCGTATACACTGGCTTTGACAAAACGCCCTTCTGTTCTGTGGGCTTTTCTTCGACTCCCTCTGTGACGTGTTATGGTCTGGCAACTGGCGATTTTAAACCAATGGAATTGACTGCAATCAATTACTTCTAATCGAATTTCCCCATGCCCAGTGTTCTTATTTAGTATATGATTAAATTATGTAGGATCTCCTGATGTGAGGCTCATCACATAGGAACCGAGTAGATCCCATTAATGTTGCGAAGAAACCTCGAATAAACACTACTGCCCTACAGGCAACGGGTCCGTATAAATTCCCCTCGAACACCAGTCAATGTGTTGTGACGTATAGTCTTATGAGCTATACACCACAAAGGTCGTCTGCTCCACTTTACAAACTATCGTCTACCTTTGTGAATGCAGGTGAACTAATATTAAAGTTATCGAGTTACATACAGAAAGGGGTTGTTCCCCTTTACACACACATGTAGCGCTAAATAGCTATATACATACCAGTCTGTATTCGATCAATGAATTCACATATAAGACGTCGAATGAGGCAGAGATATAACTGTCGTATGACAGTATCGATTAATTTATACACATCGTCTCATTTTTTTACTGCAAACAAATAGGTTAGGTTAGCGAAAAACTGACTACATTTCTGCAAATGTCTGTGTTGTTGTTGTTATTGGAGGGGTGTTTACTGGACCCCGACTTCCCTGGTCTGGAGTGAGGATCATGCCTTAACTGGAGTAGAGATGGCATGGTCTTCTATTTTCTCCATCCGAATGTGTCACGCAATGAAACAGGCAGGTTGAGATCGACTGAGTGGTAGGTAATGCTTGCAATGGAAAACAAAGGGTGAGCAGCAGGAGTTTTGTAACATGTCTGAAGTAGAATAATTTCCTCTACATGATGGCTGTACACGGAGAGCCGCACATGTCCAGCTAATCATATCGTAGGTAAGTTATATCGTCGCTACATGGTCGAACTGCTGAACTCACTCACTCTTGCCTTGAATATAGGTTTGTGCATGGGCAGCCATTACGGGCGTGACTACGGTAGGAAGCCAAAACCCACTCTGTGAGTTTGCTGCATTCTCGATTATCATAGACCCGCTCTACAGGATAGATAACTGTTTGGTCGCACTGAAAATTCAGCGTTTTCTTCCAACGGATTGTTGCGAAAGTTTTCTGAGAGAAATGTAAATTTGGTATTTCCTCTGTTCTATTTACAATTTACAGTGCACATGATATGTGCAGTTCCATGATATTTTATTAGTTCTCAGTTCTAGGTTAGCATAAATCTAGATCTATATCTATGTTGATATAGGTACATGATATTCAATTTAATATGAAGTTTGATGGAAAGACCGCATTTGGTCGTTAAATTTGACTTGTTAATGTTGAATTTATTTTTAGTACCAGTTCTACATGAGGGTATAACTGAAATGAATTGGATTGCAATTCCTCTATTCTATAGAAGAAGTGTTCATGCCATTCTTATGTTGGGAAGGAATGCTGAATGATTAACCCGACCAGACAGTAGGACAGTCACAAGATAGAACTTCATAGCTATAAAAGGCACGAAACGACGTCATTGCCCACATTGCTTTAGTGCAAAAACCGGAAAATAATAATCATTGTGACTTTCAAAATACTAAAATTTAAACAAATTTGAAGACTTTATTGTCTCGGAGTTAAATGGGCGTTTGTAAACAGAAACCATCACCTGTAAAACTGTGAAAAAATACAGCATTTCCAATGTTAAGAAATGGTTCGTTGTGTAACCTCACATGGGCCATGACGTCGGTTCGCGCCTTTTGTCGCTATATAGAGAGTTTCATAACGGCATAACCTGTTGGTTATCATATAGAGCAAGTCAATGATCATCAAGGACGTAGAAAGAAATCCGCTGTGCATCTGATATCCGTTCGAATATTAAAGCACGATGACAAGGCTCAATTAACCCTTTCACCGATTAAACCCGGTGTACAGGGTCAGGGATAGTGCGTACCCATACGACCATACCCGGTAGACCGGGTTAGCTTTAAACCTGTTGGCCATCACGATCGGTACAGCACTTTTATTTTTTTGCATTCGTTTTAACGAAAACCTATCAAACACTGTATACTTCTGGAAAGTCAAAACCTTGATCAATTTGATTCTCGAAATTGTTTGTTTGTTCCGCAAAAGAAATAAAGCAAAATTAGATGTTGAACGAAAAAAATCGGAGCGAAAAATGCGTTTTTTCCACATACCGTATGACGGGCCTCTCGGCAGCAAGCCGCAGAATTGAAGAAAAAAAATCATCGAAAACCTCATCCTAACTCCTGTATTTTTGATGTTACACGACTGGTAAAGCGTGGTGAATATTCCCCAGACGATTAAAACTGCTAACGACGACCGGCAAAGTTTATTTCCATATTTTTACGAGTCTTGATCCACAAAGTTTGACAACCAATTTCTATTTCGCCCAAGATGGTTGTAGTCGGGGCTGTTAGGGATTTTTTGGTTCACATTCTTCCAAAAGCACCAAATTTGGCCCATATGTCGCCCATACCATACTATTTCGATTTTTGACGGGCGCCAAGACGGGCGCCCCCTAGGGCCGCCACATTCGGCGAAATTCAATATGGTCGCCACCCGGGTTAGAGGTCAATCGTAGTTAAATAATTAAAAGGGCTAGAAATATGAATAATAGCACTTTTTAGTGGTTTTGGGGGTCGAAGAATCTGATTGTGATCTTATTTCAACGATTTACGGTCAAGGTCACCCTTTAAGGTCACCCTAAAGGTCATTTTGGGGACAAATTCGCCATTATCAGTGGTTTGGGGGCAAGATATATAAACTGCCTCATTCTAATGGTTTCCAGGGTTGAGTAACCCGAATCTGGCCTTATTTTGGCGATTCGGGGCAATATTTCATTTGAGAGTCGCGATAGAGGTCATCCGAACCAGAGGTCAACTGTAGGTATAACACCAAAAGAACCACAAATAATACCATAGAGGTTTGTGGCATTCTCCGATTCTGATCTTATTTTGAAGATTTGAGGTCACCCCATTTTGGGGTCAAAGGTCAAAGATCAACAGCTACCACTAAGATCAATCGAACGAAGATTATTGAGGAACAAATTATATTAAAATACTTCTGAGATGACATCTGCTGACAAAATGGTATAACTATGCCGCTACGCCGCTATGTGTATTTAAATGTTCGAAATACAATACAAAGACCGCTTTAGCAACAATATACCAATGATTATTAGTACCTATACCTTCTGGCTTGCGCTCTGAAGAAACTGTGAAGTCGGGTCGCACTACCTATCTTTCACAGCTTAACGGGGTGCAAGACGACTTCACAGTTTCTTGGATGTGTCAAAAAGGCCGCCTGGGCAGCCTGAACAAACATATCGGACCCCACCGACACACTAGTGGCTCTCATGCATGATCCTAACACTCTCGAGTCCGTGCATATTGAGCTTATAGAACGCTTCATCGTACTAATGTACAGCAAGGGATGTGGTGCAGCCGGTGTCAATGAGGCCAAGCATCACCTCTTCACTACTGCAACCAGATCGCTGGAAAACATCCCACCTCCTAAGCCGCGCTTTTGCAGCATGTGAAGCGAGCGCTGCTGCAAGCGAGTTTCTACTGGAGTCGCTTCACTCCAGCAGAAAATCCCTGGCTTCAGTGAGTGGAGCTGGCACAAAGATTGCACCAGTACATGGCAACCGCTATGGACCACTCTCAGCGACACTTCTATGGCATATGCCATTCTCATGCACTGCGGCTGACTCAAGGCATGCACGGGAAGGTGCAAATGCAACTGTGCCGATGTCCGATACACGACTCTCTGCAAATGCGAAGGCGGGTGCGTTAATAACGAGGGCGGTGATGACAAGTATTATTTATTGCTGGCATCATACAGCGCAAGCCAGAAGGCATAGGTAGTAAAAGTAATCATTGGTATACTGTTGCTTAAGCGGTCTTTGTTTTGTATTTTGAACATTAAAATGCACGTAGCGGCATAGTTATAGCATTTTGTCAGCAGATGTCATCTCCGAAGTATTTTAGTAACATTTCTTCCTGAATAATCTTGTTTCGATTGTGTTTAGTAGCAACTGTTGATATTTGACCTTTAATTCTCAAATGAGGTGACAATGACTTCAAATCGTCAAAATAAGGTCAGAATCTAATTCTCCGATGCCACAAAGCCCTATGGTATTATTTGTGATTCTAGCCGTTTTGGTGTTTCCTATAATTGACCTCCGGTTGAGCTCTGTTTCGGGTGACCTCTGTCGTGAACCTCACATGCAATATTGCCTCAAATTGCCAAAATATGGTCAGATTCGGGTTATTCAACCCCGAAAATCGATAAAATGAGTTAGTTTGTGTATCTCGACTAAAAACCACTGAAAGTGACGAATTTGACCCCAAAATGACCTTTAGGGTGACCTTGACCTCAAATCGTTGAAATAAGATCAGAATCAGATTCCCCGACACCGATAACCACTAAAACGTTGTATTATTCATGATTCTAGCCATTTTGTTGCTTGACCTCTAACCCGGGTGGCGGCCATAATGAATTTCGCCAATATGGCGGCCCCAGGGGGCGACTACCTTGGCGCCCGTCAAAAATCGAAAAGGTATTGTATGGGCGACATATGGGTCAAATTTGGTGCTTTTGGAAGAATCTGAACCAAACAGTCCCTTTTATGCCCTAACATCCCGGACTATTGCCGCCGGCGGACGACGAGCCAATCGGTATGCGTAATTTCGCCCACGTGACCTCCATCCGCCAACAGATAAGAGGCGCGTAGACCGTAGCTGAAAAAATGGAATTACATGATTTTCAATCCAATCGTATCCTCCGTTTTATTTTCGCCATCCGTCCCAGGTTATTTCATGTACAGAAAGGGGAAAGCCCACGCTTTCCAATGAGAGGTCAAACATTGCAAATGGCCGAGTACAACTCGAGATAAACACTGTCAAATGCGATCGAAAAAAGACGCTTTCTCCGTTGAATTTTGACGTTTTCAAGTCGAGAAAGCCGGGGAAAGGGCATTCTCTTGAAGTAAAACCTAATTTTGTATGCTATTTTATTTATTTTGCTATAAAACTGGAGCAAATAACACCGGAGTATTCATTGTGGAGACGGGGTCCCTATGTTTTTCTACAAATCTCAGACCCAAACACGTTTTCTAACATTCCAAAGACAACATATACACATTTTAACAGTTCTCAGGGAATTGATCGTCAGCAGGTCACTTTTGTCAGGGGAAATAATCGGTGAAAGGGTTAATCAAACATACTATCTCATGATTTTTTAGCTCATATATTAACTCAGTATTGATGCATCTAAATTCTGGACCCCAACCCGTCTGTACCACGAGTCGTTATGTGGACATAATGTCTCTTTCAGTCCAATGATATTTTGAGGAAGCTATCACCTGAATGCACTCTGGTTGCTGAAGGCAGCATTGCTATGTTCATCCGTACTGGACCACACACACTGATGGCTTACCTGTGCACAGCTCTTTTTCTTGGCGATGTTAAAGCGAAACAGCCATTAATGAAGTCAGGTAAATATCAATACTACTATATATATTTATATCCGTCCTTCCATGATAACACAGACGAGGATAGCATTATCCCATAAATCAAATTTGTGTTTTTCTTTTCGTAGCCCCCTACATGTTAACCTATGCAATCGTAGTCACCTATACGCTAACTTACCCAATCGTAGCTCTCTACATGCTAACCTCTCCAATCGTAGCCCCCTATATGTTAACATATCTGATCGTACACCCTACACGATAACCTATCCAATCATAGCCACCCATATGCTAACCTCTCCAATCGTAGCAACCTACATGCCAATCTCTTCAATCCTAGCCACCTATATGCTAACCTCTCCAATCGTAGCAACCTACATGCCAATCTCTCCAATCGTAGCCACCTACATGTACATGCTAACCTCTCAGATCATAGCTCACTACATGATAACCTCTCCAGTCGTATCAACTTCCATGCCAATCTCTCAATCCTAGCTCCCTATGACAACCTCCCCAATCGTAGCCACTTATATGCTATTAAACCTCGCCTATTCTAGCTCCCTACATGGTTTACCCGAATTTAGCTGAATCCTCGGGTCGGTTAAAAAGCACTAATAGTGCTTGTTAAGACCCATCAAGTTCGGTTACTAAATGTACTGCTTGTAGTGCGCATGATAACCTCTCCAATCGCAGCCATCTACATGCTAACCCCTCCAATCGTAGATCACTACATGATAACCTCGCCAATCGTATTCACTTGCATGTTAACCTCTCCAATCCTAGCTTCCTATATGACAACCACCCCAATCGTAGAAACCTACATGTCAACCTCACCAATTGTAGAAACCTCTTTAACCGTAGCCACCTACGCGATAACCTCTCTAATGGTTGCCACCTACACGATAACCTCAACAACCGTAATCACCTACATGGTAGCCTCTCCAATCGTAGGAGCTTACATGATGACCTCTCCAATCGTAGCCCCTACCTGCTAACCTCTCCACTCGTAGCTACTTAATCGTAGCCACCTGCACCCTATCCTCCATAATCGTAGCTACCTACACGCCTACCTCTTCAATGGTAGTCATCTACATGCGAATCTCTAAACTGTCAAATGGATGTAATTAGGTTAGGAAGAACTATTGGAGATAATAAATGTCGTTTTTGCTTAACAACTTTGAATTTATGCGTCATTACACTCCAAAACACTTAGTATACACCGTTACTTGCCGTGTGGAGTTAAAGAACAAAATATGTTGCGTAATTTACCGATCACATGATTTGTTTGACTTGATTCCGCTTAACCCGGGGCTAGGGATCGTATGAAGCCGTGTACTTTAATACCCTCATGCTGCTCATATGAACAGTCACAATCAAAGCGTGACCGAGATACATCATTCTCTGGTTGATGACTTTACAGCGAATATCATATGGATTAAGAATAATGATCAGCGATAAGGATTTGATATTTTTGGAACATCATCATGTCTTGCTGTCACCATTGAAAACTGTTGACCGTTTCTGAATTTCTCACTTGCAGGAAACCAGCCTATGTTTATGTATAGCATGATTGTCTTTTTGAATTTGGTGCTAATGCTGTTATATGGTATATGGAAAAGGTCTTTGGATTATGGACGCGGATATTTTTTAATGGACGACGACTGAATTACGAATGACGGACCAGACGCTTGTGATTGAAGGTGTTTAAAGATATATGAGTGTTTTTCGGCAACACTTTTCAGTTTCGATGCTCGAATCCTGTGGCGAAAAGATAGAGGTAGGCCTTTATAAGGGATATAGACTGAATATACTTGGGGAAAAAATGTCGGATTTGAGGACAGAATGCGAGGTGAAGTTCTATGGCAGACGTGGAGCATATCTGTTTTATCTGATGAGGAATGTGGATATCAACACAGAGCAAGTGTCGGTGTATATCCAGACAAAATCAAGCCAGAAAAACCATACCACCAGGGTGAGTTCTCATGGAGAGTATTTTAAGGCCAGGTAGTACGACCATGTTTTGCCTTGACGATTATACAATGTTCGATACAAACTGGTACACATGACGTCATTACGAAAGTGATGCATCATGGGATAGAGTGCACCCTGCGGTCAAAGGTCAAGTTGCGTCAATCGGTCTTTTATATACTACTTAAGTGTGTATTTCAAAATACGGCATAATTTTATCTCGCCCAAAACATAACATAAACACCTAGCACAAACAGAAATAATTATTCTTGTAAAATAAGCCAGGATGTTTAAGATCAGAGCTGCGCAAGCGCATTGCAAAGCCAATATCTCTTCCGCAACAGATGAAATGTGTATATTGAAAGGTGATAGAGCCTGATCGATACTGCTAAATGGACTACAAGCTCAATAGAATCGTTCGAATACCAAATCTGTGGCTTACAACAACAAGTAGCAGAAGTAGGCCGAATATAAGGATTTATTAGAAATTCTAACAGATGACGTGCCAATTTCATTGTATCACGCCATACGAAAAGTAGTTCCCGATTGTGAACGGCAGTGATACGATTACATACTCGAGTATGAACGGATATGACCGAGTGCCGCCAGCAACTAAAATTGGTTACTCGTACACACGACTCAAGAAACTGGACAACCGGGTAATTTGTAAAGAAATTGTGGGCAGTCGTTCACACGAATACATGAAAACTGGACAAGGAAAACTTGACCCAGCAAAGTGAATTATGTATCAAGCTTGATTCAAGCTAGAGGCCAACACCTATTGCTCGACCAAAGAAAATACAGTATTTAAATATCCCAGTGTGGAGCGGTTTAACTAAACTCAAAATGAACTAATCGACTACTGCAATACGATACATGGTGTATCTCGTAGCTTTCAAAGATAGCTGTCTTCATTGTCAGAGAGTGACTGATGCACTGAGTGAGGGTACGGGGAGAGGCAGGTTTATACACATACATGTAGCAACCTGTAACCATCTGGGTCATCTATACGCGGTAAGACTGACACTGGGATCGTGTGTATCCATTCTCAGCCTACTTTCGGCAACTGCAAGACGGAATTTCCTGAAATCAATACCACGTTACTTCGTCAGCCAATCATCTAAAGTCTACCGACGTAACCCCAACGTAACCCGCCATTTTCGAGTCATGTGCTGCCCTACTTATTCAAAATTACAGATCTACAAAGCCTCTTGGGTGATACGAAAGTTATTCATACCTATATCTTTTGTAAGCCCAGGCAATATCTGTTTCCGAAGTGGTGTGAAAACCTGTAATTTATCAGATTTCTCTAGTCTCACTGTTCTCCGCCGGATGAAGGCCGAACAAAATCCGGTAAAGTACCGGATATCGCTCCGCGATAATGGAGACACACGATTCGCAAGCCATCTTATGGATAGCGAAGTGTACGCAAATGATACATGTAGGTGAGATCAAATAATCACTCAAATAGTGAGAATACAGTATTTCTTCCGTCTTCATTGCGAAGGAAGGCAGGTTCGATAGACATGAAACCTGGCGACGTTTTATCTCCCTTTCTATCACGCAATCATTTGTGCATCCATTCATCTATATGGCTGGTGCTCAGTTATCCTGAAATCTAACATCGTTTACTGGTAGGCCTACTTGTGCTGGCATGACGTGAAGTTCTGCATGTAACCCGGCACACCAAATTAAAGCTCACGTGATATGTCCTTCTGGCTGTGTTTGACCGGGAAGTGAGTGGATAGGGTTTAACGGCGCTTTCAACATTTTTCAGCTATATCACGACGGGGACGGGAATTTAGGGGAGGTGGAGGGGCGGGGGGTACCTACTTGTAACCGAGCAGATCTAATGCTGTCATTTTATAGTGCTGTCCCACTGAAATATCATGCCGTAGGCAGACATGACACCCCACTCAGTACCATTATACTGAAACCGAGCGAACCAGTCCTTCTTCTATCGGATCGGGGATCTCGCGATGGCAAATAAAATGGTGTCGTGTTACATGGAGGACGTGGCTGGCCGATTGTTATGATCCCACCTGCCACATAAGTGTCATGGATGTGAATTGCATCATGGGATAGAAGTGGGATAAAACCTCATCAAGTTTCAAGCATATTCAAGCATAAGTTCCTCACGCACCTGGTAATTGATTCCAGTGCAGAACCCGACCCCCGAAATCGACGTCTATCCTTCATAGACACTCGCTCATAGCCATCTAACTGTTAAATGTGGCAACAGAATCGTCTGAAGTTCTGACACGATCATGTATCGAGAATGAGCTATGACAGAGGATTGTGCATGCGGATTGAGCTATAACAGAAAATTATTTGATGTGACAATCACAATTTTCTCGCTTCGACCACTCAGCCACGTCTGTGATGTGTGCAACTCAATGAGACACGAACAACTAGTAGATTTCGTTTCCTTGAAAAGAACCTTCATATCGGTTATAGACTAAACTGGCTTCCCCAGATATCAATACAAATTTACAATTTTATCCTATTGCATTTTTTTAAATATTTGGAATCAGTATAGCATCAAGCTTTGGAAAATATTTGCTTGTGTTTTGATTGAAATTACAGGAGGTACTTGATTATAGATGGCGGGACGACAAGGGTAAAAAATCCGGGGGCACATCCACAATTATCACGCTGAAAAGAAGTTTTGGGCAGAGTAGAGACTTCTCGGTGACAATGGAGATTTTCGGAAAAGGTGCGTAGTCACTTCTCTCTCTTGTCTGGCTGGTTATTCGATACTTTGGAAGTGGCGCTAGTTTTATCATGTAGCTACAGAACGCGACAATATGGAGACTAATAGAGAGAGAGTGCAGATTGTGTCGTATTGGCCTTTGCATATACATATGAAATTTACACTTCCGGTTCCAGTCAAGTGAGTGGAACTGAGCCTTGACACCTGCGCATGCGCACAACACCGGATAATCCGATGCACAGGAGCAAAGATTACTTCCGGTCACTTTACCGGAAACGGATGTAACGTCCCAAATGGCGTACGCTTGCTTTCTTTCGCATTAATCGCAGGTAATATCCGGTAACATCCAGAAGTCAATGTGAATGACCATTGACATTAAATCTTAGAGGTCAATCCTATCTTGAATACCAGTCACTCCCCCAAGTCAGGACAAGCTGGTGTTTGTCTGGGGATTCCCGTGACCTAATTTCAACATGTTTTTGGCCGATACGTCATCAGAGTAGGTAAAATGCATTGTGAGTTATACCATATACATACATTCTTTATTATTAAATAAAATATAATGATTACCTTCAACCTGATCACCGGAAGCGACGTCATCGTACGCTTGTGCGCTCACCTGGTCGTGCCGCCGCTATCCTAGTGCACCCTACAGCCTACACGCTATAGGATCCAGGCGGTAGCAACAAGTACAAGGTACAGGTAATTCTAACAGGTAGACAGACCAAACATAGCCCCTTGTCTACTACGCTCCGCGAGTACATGCGCACCTCCGAAACTGCCCTTTATCCCCAAGTGTTCATGCGTGTATCACTTCTAATCTGACCCCAGCCGATAAGGCCTTCAATTCGATACAAAGCAATACCCATTTGGATCACGTACGGCCGGCAACTAACTGAAAATATCCATCTCAAAATGCCCTTTCTATACTACTGCCTCGACTGACTACTGTAACGAAGTATCTTGCTATTCGGTAGTGTGGGCATGTGCAGGGGTAAAAGGTTACTTCCGGTCACGTGACTGGAAAGGTCAACACAACACAATTTGCACTTTCTCTTCTACTATCAAGCATGGAATTCACTTATAACAAGCGGTCACTATTATGATAAACTGTTATGATTTGTTTCAGTCATTATTCTCTTATGCAAATATCTCATCCATCCTGAATGCAAATGGGTGTATTTAATTTCATATTTTTAATAGCAAGCGTCCTGCATCTATTGAAGGATGAATGGGGATACATTAATAATGTATACGACCAAAATATAAGTAACTCGTATGTTGTGGTAATGCTGGAGTCATTGTATCAGCGGATTTCTTCTTTCCCTCCACAGAATACACTGAAAACGTAGATCCAGATGTAAACGAGAAGCGTCTGAATTTAGGAGTTAGTATTTTTGTTGGACTCGTTGTTGTCTGCACGGTTTGTCCAGTAACCGTTTTAATAGGCTACACTGTGATTCACTCGCTATGTTGTAAACGCAACAGAAGACCAGAAGCACCGGAAACACAACGGATGGCAAGAAGAAACCGAAATTGTGAAACCCAGGCACCAGCAGCGACAAATACAACAAACAGCAATAATGTTTCATCCCCCACAGGTAGAGTAAGTTACACAAGTAATGGGCAGTTGTGTGTATTGAACCGGACTAATAATGGAGGAATAGAGGAGTTGGGTGTGGGGTAGATCTGGAGTGAGGAGGGATAGGTCTGTGGTAGACCTGGTGGGAGACTGGTAGGAGTTGGGGGTAAATCTGAGGTTTGTGGGGTTTATGGCATGTAGATACTCCATGTTTGATCTAGTGGATCTTCATGTTTTTAATGAGAGTACTGAGTGATAGTACTGATGTTGGGTTTCTGCACTCTCATGCCATCAGACTGCATTCGTCCTACAGTCAGATGTAGGCCTATCCTATGATTGGACTTGGGGTTGATGTGCGGTGCGCGACTTCTGCCCTCGTGGCTCTCGACAAATCAGCATAGTCCGCTTCTAAATGGCGGTTCAGAATGTCACAGCCAAACAAGACGTTTTCGCATGTGGTCTTGTGTAATAATTCAGCATAAAACTTGTTAATTCATTTACAAAATACACTGGATGCATTCCCCATCTCTCGTGTATTCAGATTCTGCATACACGAGAGATGAGAAATGCAGCCAGTAAACCTGAGATACATGCTCCCATGCAGCGTCGATCAAAATCGGCGGGTGGTTGTGTGGGCACCGGTTCCTGTTGCTTCAATGTATTTTGCTGAGAAGCAACAGGAACTTGATAATGTGATGTCTAACACTAATATCCCTTGTCTTTATTGCACCATGTAAGCGTCCTGTCTGTGTCTTGTGTGCTGTGCTCAGTGTTTTTTAGGTTGGATGGAGGGTGCCTGGTTCCATGCTGCTTCAACGATTTCTTCTTTGAAGTAGCAGAACACAACTTGGCTGGGTGGTGCTTAGTTGGCTCCTCGCGATATAGCTGAAATATTGTTGAAAGCGACGTTAAATTCTATTCACTCACTCGATCAAAATCGTTACCGGCCGAATGCGCATGTGCGCGTGCGTTTTCCTGCACAGTGCAGTCGGAGGGTGTTACACCGACTTTAGGAGGCTACAAACTCTGACATTGAGAGAATGGGTTTCCGTTAATTGATCCTCAAACTTGCAAAGCATGAATACCTAGTGCTAACCTCTTCTACATTGCTATAAAATCTGGAATCCGCGCCTGTCTGTGCATGCAGTGACCGGAGACTTCAGCTGATCAGCTATTGGTTCGTATAATTTCACTTTGACCTATCTTTTAACACAGGGGAATATTTTGAAATGGTGATAACTAACATAATTTTATACATATGATGTATATTTTCACAGTATTTGAACAAAGTGTCATTATGCTTAAAATAATTTGGCAAATATTACATGGAAATATGCCAGCTGTTAAAAATATGATCCTGGGTTAAAAGATACGACAAACTGAAATTTTACGAAACAGTAGCTGATCAGCTGAAGACACGGGTCACCGCACGCACAGGTGTTTCTTTGTTCTCTCAATAATGTGCAAAAGTCGAATTGATTGTAACATTTGTAATGCAATTTGTAAAAGTGCATAGATCATTGGTAGCAGGAGTCTGGCCAATTTGCTTATTGAATCTGGCAATTTATTAAATGTTGGCCAATACTTTTGAGGAGTATGTAATCACAAATTCAAATGCCAAATTTCAAGATGTTGAATCTGGTATGTACAGTATACCTGATACCACGTAAATTAAAGCAAATTATTCAACTCCAATATATAGTCATCTCCAAGACTTGTCATCTCCAAGATTTTAAACTCTAAGATTTTAGCTTCAAGATATTCAACTCTCAAGATTTCTGAAGACTCTCAAGACAAATGTGAATTTGACAACAAAAATCTCAATTCAAACAGAAAGAACAGATAGGAATCTAGGAAAAAGATATAGTCTGTTGATTCTTCATGAAGTAAATCATATTCAACTTATTTATCAGCAATACAAGGGGTTTTAAATCATAGCAGAAAATCTCGCAGAAAAATTCGTAAATATTATCCGATAAATTACAACAACAATAATAACAACAACAACTTGTGTTGCATAGTTCACCGCGAAAACTTGATTATGTCACACCTAGACTGTATTTTTTTTATAGACGTCATATAATCGCCAGAGTCGGTACTCACGTTATGATTTTATAAGTTGTGATGAGCATATGCAATAAAGAATCCTGACTAACGTATCTAAAATTCAGTAGTCTGATTGTTTGCTGTTTTCCAACTTCCTTTATACTTGGAATATAAGCGGCAT